>JAKSZP010010744.1:0-131243 GCA_022478985.1 Massospora cicadina | reverse complement strand
ATTGACTTCAGATAAAATTCCTGCCCCAATCAACATGTATACTTCCACCATAAATTGCTCAGCGAATGTGGTGAGGGTTTCATTTCTCTGAAAACTGATGGTCAGGAACTCAGCTTTCCACTGCAACATCTTTGCAGTTCTGCTGAACAACCACAGCACCATCTCCTTGACTTCTTGGTATGTAATGGAACTACCTGAAAGGTAACAAACGACTTGATCAGCACTACCAACATCCAAGGTGGAGATCAACAGTTTTTCCTTCCACTGGTCTGAGGTTCCTTCATTCACAAACTCAAATCATCAAAAGAATCCATGAATATTGCCTTCGCAATCAAATGCTGGCAGCTTATCACTGCGAACCTCCTGGAGCAGCTCATCTTGTCTTTTGAGCACAGTATCCAATGCAATTTATAACTCCTCATATGCAACAGGCCCAGCATGTCGTGCAGATTCCTTATCAAAGCAACCTGGATGCGACATGGCTGGTGACTGAGTTTTCATCATTTTGTGATTGATCAATGGGCCCCCTGTAATGAGCACCACTGTTGTAATTTTGGCGATACCATATATCTGCCAAAGGGTTTATCACACAGGGTATGCCCACTGAGCAATTGGAACGGATGATATGAAGATTGTCAGTTCCTCAGAACATTTTTAAACAGATAACTATAATAATAAAAAGGGAGCAAATTCCCCAACAACGTTTCTTTATTTTTAATCTAATAATCTCAGCGGATCTCTTCTAGTATGCTCCCTCTTACTTCCTTTTTTCTCAACTCTAAAAACCTCCCTCTTCTCAATCCTCTCATCTCAACGATATCCCAGCAACCTTGGTCAGTATTGATTTTAACTATTAGTTTATTCATTTCACTGTATTCCCATTGGTGTCAGCTTGTTGTTCTTCAACTCCTTATCACCCTGATTTGAGGCAATCCAAATTATCTTTTGCCAAATGTCAACATCGCCTTATTGCCCTATTTTTAAGGCGATCCAATAATGACCCATTATAACCCAATATCACCTCATCTTAAGGCACTCAAATAACCATAACTGATATCACATTCAGCAGATTCTTCCCAAACCACCCTAGCTATCTAAGATTATTTTCCAGGCATATTGGAAGTGTGACAGATACTATAAGATTAGAGTTGATTCCTTAGTGATGTTGGATACACCACACCTGTGTATGAAGGTTCTTCTATAAGTTTGCAAGAAAATGCTCTGGGACTCACCTTGTTGAGGAAAATTTAGAAAATGGGACCTTCAGGTTGGCCCTACCCACTCATTGGAAGCATCACCCCATCTTCCAAGCTTTCCAGTTATCACCTTGCAAGAGGGAATAGCCTTCTGTGCCAGAACTAATCCTCTTAAAGGATTTAGAAGAGGCTGAAGTTGATGCAATTTATGTATCATGGAAATCCCACCCTTTGGTACAATCCTTATTCGCCTGGAAGGGATTCCCTTCTAAAAAGAGCTAAGTAAGTGCTAGTGACTGTGTGCATTGCCATGAATTGGTGGAGGCCTTCCACGCTGCCATCCTAATGCTCTCCATCCTCCTCAGAAGTTGCTTTCCTTCTTGTCATCAAATTGCCCAAGGCGCACAAGAGCTTTGCGCTCACCTAGGTTCCTGGTTGTGGTGCTCCCCCTGTCTAAAAAATGATATTGTAAGTCCTGAGGATCACCCCCTGCGCCTCAATAGGGAGGTAAGTCCCTTTAGAACCAAGAAGGGGGCAAAGAAGCCTGCTAACCCCCTCTTCAATCAGGGCGATCTAGCCCATGTGGGTGATGAGAGGTGGGTGAAAGCTTACCCCCTGAAAGTTGCTCCTTTTCCTCTTTTCTCACTACTAAGGAATTTCTGGAGAAGACCAAGGTGGTGTGTAATGATGTGGTGGTGGCCAAAAGCCATCGCCAACATCAAGGTTGCAGCTCCTTACCATGCCAAAAGGCGTCCCCTCTATTTCAAGTCCCATTATATTCAGTAAGTTAATAAAGTGTGATATCAAATTGTTCATATCAACCTTGGACTTGAAATTGCCCCTCTGACCTTTTCTAAAACTGCCTGTAGGCTGAGTCCTCCACAAACAGGTAATATGAGTAAAATTTCAAACAATATAAAATGGGACCTCCCATACCTGCCCTGGCCTTGGGCGTGCACTGTCAGCCGCTGTGTAAGTTGTCACCAGCATGTGAGGCAGAATCATATGGGAAAGATCTCAGTAAAAAATTGATATCAATATAGCTGGTCAAGGCAGACTTGAATTACCATTGGTGACCATTTATTATGTTAAATTCACCGTTGATCTATCACAATGATTTTTAAGAAATTCATTAACCCTTTACCTATTCCTAAATAGTGAGCTTATAAGGCACCAGTCTCCAACTGGTACTTCTGTCGCTCAATTTCTATTATCTCTCTTCCCTTTAGTTTAAATAGATATAGTCCTTTATTTTCCCATTTTTGGTTAATTAAGTAATCTGAGATGCCAATTTTCAACTATGTGTGCCAACTTTGGGATTACCTGTCAGGCAATTGCATTGTCCCTGCTCACTTTCAATAAAACTGTGTGGATGCTCTACTAGTTGTATTCTGGCTGTTGCTGTTGATTGTAAACCATACTGAGTGTCAGTACAGTCTTAATTAAATCAGCAAGCTCCATGACAAGTTGTAGCTAAAATGTTCTTAAGGAAGGTGTGAGTACCAATATGAATGGTCAGATGCCATGTAATCCCGCTAAATTGTTTCAACATTGGTTCAATCATTTTGTGTGTCTATATGATTGTGGATGGAAGTCAGTAGAACAGCTAGAACGAATTTGAAGAGTCTTGCACAACTCTTTCATAAATACAGATGTGAACCAGGGTTCATAGACATTTTAAATTTCCTGAGGCATGCCATGGACGGAGAAAACGTAGGAAATAATAATTTGGCCATCTGGGACGCTTTTACTGTGGGTTGACATGAAATAAAATTATCAAATTTAGTTACCAGTCTTCCACCACCATGATAGCATCATACCAATCAGAGAGGGGTAGCTCCATAATAAATTAACAAAAGGTAATTCCAGGGTCACATTACTTAATGGACTGGTACCAACAATTCATTAGTGATCTGACTTTTTTCCATCCTGTTGCAGATAAGGCACTCCATTATATACTGAACAGCCAGTGGGGAAAATTTCCCTCTAATTATGTGCAACAGAGAAGCTCCAGGGTTTTTGCCTTCCCAGGATGCCTTAAGTTATACCATCATAGTGTTCCTTGATATATTCAGGAGAAGGGGTCCTGCGGTAACCCATAGCATACTTAGTACCATATCATACGCTCAATATGGTATTCTTTAATTATGTTCTCTAGATATAAGTTGCATTTGACGAAAATTATGGTGTTTTAAGCAGATAAATATTGAGAAGGATGACCTTTATAAAAATACCAATCTCTTCTATATTCTCCAGTGAATCAAGAACCAGAATGCAAGCAATGGTGGATAATTGCTTAACTACAATCTTACCCAGAGGGATCACCAGGCGGATGTTATGCAGCTCCACTTTCTTGGCATCAGGAGATAAAGTAGGGCTACAATTCAGAGCGCAGATAAACTATTCTTCTTGTATTTTATTTGATTATAATAGAACACAAATCTTGCAAGTGTCTCATGCAAGCAGTCTTGCTGTGGGGTCATAATATGATGGGTTTAAAGGACAGCAAAGGCTAACGGTCAGTACAAACATACAATGGCTAGGAAGACTATGTAAATGGTGGTGCTGTTAAGTTAATGCTTACAAATCAGCCAATAATTTTTTGTCATAAACAGCTCAATTTAACTCAGGTAAGACATCTTACAAGAAAATTTCCTACTAGATGCTTATCTCTGACTTTGCTTACTTCCAACAGAGCAGAAGCAATAGTGAAATTGAAAGCGTCACTTTCCACTTTTTTTAGTACTAGATGGTCCCAAACGTCACTTTACACTTTAAACTCCATACCTGAGTCTACTTGATGAAGTACTGAAGTGGAGAGCAAAGTGCTTTTTATAGCCTGGAAGGCGTCCTTAAGTGCAGTTGACCACTAAAGAGTTTTTGATTCACTGGCTTTATACAAGGGTGCATTGACTCTGAAATATTTGTAGTGAACTAAGGAAGGTACATGACCCCAAAAAGCTTCTTATTTTCTTTGACTGAGGTTGATGTGGGCCAATTATTAATATCCTTCTCCTTGTAAAGAGTGATCATATGATTTTTCTAAACACAACGTTGCCCAGAAGATAACATGGACTCAAAAATTTCCCACTTAAAGATTTTCAGCATCAAGTTTGCCACTATAAAATGTTCAACCACTTACCAGAGTGAATCTCATGGGATTCTTGATCTGGGGAGAAATACAGAATGTCATCCATATAGAACACAACACATAAACCTAAAAAATCTCCTAAAACTTCATCAAGATGATGTTGGATAATCACTGGCGCATTCTTAAGAACAATAGGCATGGCTCATAATTAGAAAATCTCCCTTCTGGTACAGAATGCAGTAAGCCATTTTTCAGTAATAAAGTCCAATGGCAGATAATATGCCATCCGCTAAAGAGATTTCAGTCAATGCAGAAGCTTCTGGAGTTGCCACGAGCAATAAATCCTAAGATGATGTGCTGAAGGCTCAGATTTTTCTTGAATCTGCAGATGTAATTATTAAAGATTGTCAGTCAGAGGTCGCCTAAATCTGCTGAACCAATCAGGATTTAAACAACTAAATCCTTTTGCATTACACTGCTTCACTCTTGAGATTACCATATCCTATGTGATACTGTACCTTGACTAAATTATATAAATGTCCCTAAATCCTAAAATAAAGGAATTATCGCTTTTGTTCATAACTTTTCCTAGTTCCTACTAGAGATTTTGCCTGCCTGATAGCAGAGATTTGCCTTGTCAGTAGTTACCTTTCCACCATTAAGTTTTCCCTAGCGATAAAAGTCAGCTAAGAGGATTTGCTTGAGCTACATCAACTAATAATTATGTAGCCCTCTAAGGACTTGGTTTTCAAAAATTAATAAAACTCAATACCATTCCTGCCCCTTTTTGACGCGGATCTGGTTAAAGACGTTTAAAAATCCAGCTTGGGGAAGACTTTGGATTTATAAACATAATCTAAACTTATGCGCGCATAGAAATGGGATGAAGATCAGGATTGGTAATATTATCCATGTTTTATAATCTACACAAGGGCGTAGAGTACCATCAGCTTTCTTCACAATGAGGAGTGATGAGTATACTGGAGAGTTACGTTGAGAGATATACTTTTATTAAGTTGCTATGTAACCCAAACATCTTACGCTACCTCTTCCTAAAGAGAAAAGGTAAGGTCAGGGAGAAAATAGAAACCAGGTCAACATTGATTTTATCATCACAATCAAACTTATAATGATCAGGTAGAACATTTTCAAAAGTCGCATTAGTGAAAATCTAATCCTCTCAAATAGTAAAATAAGAGAAATTCCAGAAGTGGGCTTCAGAGGAGACGCAAGACTGATTTTTCACATTAGGCTATTGTGGCAAATTACTAATATTATCTACTTCAGACATGGGGATTGTGCTTTTCTCACTCTTTATGGACAAAGTCAAAGTTTTGCCCTTTAAATTGGTTTTATTATAAAATTTTGCCACCACTCCACCTCCAATACAGTAGGTTATAGCAGGTTTTTGACTTCCAAGAAGTGGTTAGCTTGGTGGTACTACTAGATGATAATAAACTAGCCCCTGAACTTTCAGTATGGGAATACTCTGAGAAGCACCTGACCTAACCATACCACCAGATAAAGTTTTGTAACTCAAGGTATTCAGTTAGGTCTTGATCAATATTTTTCTCTGAGATACCAATATACACCAATTAGCAGTCTTAAACTTCCCTAAAGGTAAAGGAAGAGTAGCGGAGAGAAAAAAGTAACTTGAATAATCTTTATCTATAACATACAGTGCGAACAATTTATTAGTAGGATATGCTTGACTCATAGAACGCCACCAGGATAGCTTTAAATAAAAATGGAGTAGATAGTTTGTCATTCTTACCATTGTAGATACATACTCAACAGAATTTCTGCAATAACATAAATACCGCCATATTGTATTATTAATTGCTTTTCAACCTCTTGGGTATGGCGAATCATAATTGAGGGTCAGGTAAGGGTTCTCAGGGATGATCTGATAAATAGAAATAAGTTTGCGGCTAGTCCTGCAAGAGCTTATGAAGTACTCATTATAATTGTAATTTCTGTTAAAATGGTGTTTTCAGGTTTCAAAGGCAGAATAACCAATCTGATAGCAGGATTAACATTTCTATACATCACAATAATGGATATACTCCTTATGATGTGGGTTTAGATTATTATATAAAAACAAATTTGGAGCAGAAATTACATTAATTAATGTGATAGTTGATGAGTTAGGGCTAAACCCTTCTAACCCTCAATTTCTATTGAAAAAAGCGTTGCAGTGAAAGGCTACACTTTTTTAAAGATTATTGGTGTTTATTCAAGGACAGTAACTATTAGAGTCTCCACAGGTGAGACAATTGCAGCTAAATCATCTGAACTGTTAATTAAAAGTTAAGGCTAGACCCCTGATGACCCTCAAATACCACTAAGAACAAAGGTAAAGCAGTGGAGACACCTCCAATTTTAAAAATAGAATTGGTGTTTTAAAGGCAGTATTTATAAAGGTCTCCATAAGTGAAACAATTGTGGATAAATTAACTTTACTATCCTTTGGTTGGGCGGGGAAAATTTCAAAGAAAGCTATAATTACATGATTATAGTTGGCCGGTGGAACCTGCAACACCTGAGAGTTCATTGATGGATGATCCAAAGTCAATAAGAGAAATGTCATTTTAACCACATCAGATAAAGGTAGGATTGGACCAACCACATAATTCATATAAAGAGTTTCCAAGGGAGTCCCACCTGTTGAAGTGTGAAGAACTTGTAGAAAGTTTGGAAGGAAGACGGGTCAGAACAATATGCTTTCAAATGGCGTTCCAAACCTTCTATCAACTTCCATAATTGTGGCTGTGCTTTTAAAACTATATGTATTATATGACCAACTGTGGAAAAGTCAACACAGTAAGTCAATACCACAGGAGGGTGGAATTAGCTACTTATATTTGTATTAATAGAAGTTTCTAAAGTAAGAGAAGCTTACGCCTTCTGACTTTGAAAATAACTCTGGGGTAGGTTTCAGAATAAGCACAAAAGGATCCTGAAATGTCTAAAACTACCAGGTATTAGCAGGAAGGGTAGGGATATCCCAGTTGGCTGTAGTGAGAATAACGCTGAGTTGTACAAAAAGTAAAAAAAACTAAAGTTGATGTGGTAAGTATAATAAAGTTTTAGATGAAGGACAGCACACCAAGTTAACTAACAGAGTGAGCGCTACTTATAGAGTATGTATTTATGTATAGTAGAATGGTTAGTTGACTAGTGTCAGGAGGGTGTTTATAACTCTCCTGCTCCCAGATAGATGATGGGTAAAGCACACCTAAACAACTAGGAGCAATAACTAACAACAGAGGAACAGAGCACCATAAGTGGTGCCAATAATGAGATGACCCAAAAAGAATATATATAAAACTATACAAATAGTCACTTAGACTAAAAAACAAGGATATGGGTGGACCCTAAGGAGTGTGACGGTCAAGGCTATGCCTGATCACCACACAAACTTAGTTTCCATAAGGGTATACTAAGGCTAAACAGGTAGGTTAAAAGGGTCTCACACTTGAAAATCAATTAAAAATTTTAATTTAAAATTTAAATTGAGGCATAAATGAAATTATGCCAAATTTAGTAATATTTGACCATTTGATAATGAATTGAGGGTTGATAGGGTTAATTATAGTAAATTCTTATTAGAAAGTTTTTGAGGAAGTTCGAATTCTGTCAGACGGTCTAGAATGGGTCTAGACGTATATTGCAAGGTTCAAACTTTGGTACTGGGCCTCCAAGTGGCAAGCTTTCTGTGGATTCTTCAGGAACTTCCCTAGCACATTTCCCAGACCCATTTCCTTAAATTTTATAAACTATCAAGCAAAGGTGCTTAGAGCAATTTCACTTTCTAAAATCCCCTAATAAACCTTAATAAATCCATTATAATTTTTAAGATTTTAAGAAAACCTCTTTCAAAAATTGGGAATCTGGCACCATGGACATCAGGAAGGATACCCCTGTCACAGCTAGTAACATATTTCCTGGAATTAACCGCCCTTCTAAAGCCAAGTCCAAAAAGTCCTTGGGGCAGAGACCAGAACCCCTAAGGGTCACCAATGACCTATCTAGGGTCATTGACAAAAAATGGGTTTTAGCTTTGCCAGCCAGGGCTGAGGAAAACGGCTTATTTGAGGCAAAACCCCAGGTGGGAATCGAACTTAACACCCAGAAAATCAGAAGATATGAGGTTACAAAAGCTGGCCAAATTCAAAAAATTTGATTTTGTTGAAGAACGACGAATTTTTAGCTCATATCAGATTCCAATAACCACTGGAATCTTCGTGAAGCAACCCCCCTATAGATTAATTCTCAAGCTGGGAAATCCTTTGCTTTTCTCAGATATTCTGATTACCCTAATAAAGTCTAGTAAAATTTAGGCCAGTTTCCTGTATAATTTTTGTTTTCTTCAACAAAAATATACCTCTCCAAAGATCTGTGATGGCTGGAGTTTGTTTTCCACTCTGGTTTGCACCCCCTGCTGTACGTGAGCCCTCCACCCACTCTGCCACCTATTCTGCCAGCTCTGCCTCCTCCTATTTTTCTAGTCTTTGCCTTGGATTTTACGCCACCCTTCCCAGCTCCCAGGGCCTCTTGTCCCTGATGGTTGTTGCCAGTTTGGTGTGCGTTTTGCTCCAAAGCTTTATATGGAAACACAATAATGACCGTTTAGGACGTCTCTTAATTTTGTTGGGACACTTGGCCTTGTTATATCACCTTTGGCCTGTGTTTTTCCCTCCAGCGACCTCCTGCGCTCCAGTTTCCCTGACCTTATCTAAGAAAAGCCTGGATTTTTTTCGAGTTTCTTCTACTATTGGGTGGCTAGAGTTAGTCCAATCCTCTCAGAGTTTTCACCCGTTGAAACGATCAACTGAACTGGTACTTTTGTATCCCTTCTGGCCTTGTTTGTTACCTTCCTCAAAGGGTGTGCTGAGGGTGTTGCGCGGCTCCCCTCACTCAAGATGCTCATAGAGTGTGCAATACCTCTAACTACCAGTCTCACTCTTCACTTTTCACGTGATTCCAAATTTAAAAATGAGATCTTCAACATGTTGTCCAGCCTTAGGCCCACCAGAAGTCTCAAGGCAAGGACTTAGCTGACGTCCTCCTCCTCCAGCTGCTTGTCCGTGAGATTTCAGAGGGAGCTTACCAATGGTTACTCTCCGCGGGTGAGAATAATAGATCCCTCCTGGAATCTCTCCCAGCGTTGAAAAACCTTTATCAAGCCATGCGAGTATCCCACTGCTACCTTTGAGGACTATAACTCCTTTGTACACTTGTCTCAAGGAGACCTCACTACAGCTCAATACTTGCGCCTGTTTCAAGAGCGAGATCAAGTTTGGAATCTCTTGAACAGTTAAAAATGGCTCTTTCTCCGCAAGTCTGTAAATAATACTGGTGCTTCCTGTGGCATATGGGATAAACCTCCCCCCTCCTTATCTGGGACATGTTCCATCCTTACATCCCTGTTGTATATCAGCCTCTGTGACACCAAGCCTAATTGTACCGCTGAACTTCAGATCCTAGAACTTGACGACTCCATCACTGTGGGGCACCAACATGTTTCTGATCCAGTGGTGACATCTTCAGCTGAGACACTGGCCGTTATGGACACTTCCAACATGATTCTAGAATGACCTACCTCCATACTCTCCCAGTACCGCTTGGAACCAGCAGTGAGATCGCTGGAAGGTGAGACTGAAACCTCCACAATAGGTGGGGGTCCCCTCACTAATGGCCCTGCACCGCCGCGCTCCACGGAGTGCCCCTCACTTTTGTCCTCAAAAGTAGAGGGGGTTAGTAAGTCTAACCCATTTGATTCAGAGCATTCACTTCCTCCAGGGTACGGACTTGCCATTGCCACTTTGGAACCTATGCCTTCTGTCCAACCTGCCATCCCAGTTGCCCAGTTGAACAACTCTTTCCTATCACTACAGAGTCACCTCTTGTGGTGGACTCCATCCAGAAATGAATAGAGATCCATGAGAGGATGATTTAAGAAGAAATAGCCATGGCTGGCCCCACCAAAAGCTTGGCTGTCCTGACTGGTGTAGTCTTATATGATAAAGATCTTCCTCCCGCTGAACATAGAGCATTAAGCTACCCCACAACATCTAAGTCCTGTGGACAACTTTAGGGCAATGTGAAGTCATATGGGGAAATTTTTCAGGGGATAATCCACACTATACGCCGCTCTCTGGGCTTGGAGACATCCTGTCATCCCTTGGCTTTGAGGGAAATAAACCCTCCTCTGCTTACTTCTTGTTCATGGCTACTTTTTCTTCTGCAGGGAAGAGCTTTCAAGCACTCGCTTTAGTGGACACTGGTGCAACTGAAAACTTCATCCGCCAAGAGTTGGCAGAGGCCCTGGAGCTACCCCTGGGAGATGGTCAGTTTGTGAAGGGTGGTGCATCTCAAACCATTCCAAGCTATCATGTGTTAACACCTGTTCCTCTAATTGCAGGCAATGGCTACTTTGTTGAGAGCTTTTCCTTGATAAAGAAACTCCTATACCCTGTTATTTTAGGGGTTGACTAGTGGCGCCGATTTGACATCGCCACTAACCTCCTGGACTCTACCATGCATGCACAATTTCCTGGTGGAGTCACAGTTACCATCCCCTGCTTATATGAGAGCGATACGGTGCTCCCCAGAAGGTGGGGCCCCTCTCCTCAGGTGGGCCTAGCCTCTATTCAATCTACTGATGCCTTGACCCCAACGCTTACTCTGCCAAAATGCATCCGTGGATATGCTGATCTGTTTGATCCAACAAAGGCCCGCCCACTCCCTGAGCACACCAAGTTTGACTTTGAGTTTAAGTTGACCGTGGATCTCATCAAGATATTCTCTCCAATTTACCCCTTGTATTGGAAATTTGGTTGACCACATTATCCACCTCGTTTGCTGATTAAAAATTGGCAGTTTTTAAAGCAACTGATTGTTTGGCAATGGTTGCTAACTAAATTATTAATCATAAGTATCAAAGGATATAATCTGATGGTTGGTTTTAATTGTATGTCATTAGGGGATCATCCCCAATTAAATTATTAGTCGTGATTAATCAAAGGACCTAATCCAATGATGGGATCCAATTACTATTTCGTCAGGGATCATCTCTAACTAAATTAGTAGTTGAAATCTACTAAAGGACATAAGCTTACGATTATTTTGATTGATATTTCATTGGGCATCATGCCTGAGAATGTTAATTAGGTAATTTGATGAAGGCATGATTGCCAATAGTCAGATTGCTATAATGAATTATGACAGCAGAGGCGCTGAATGATTAGGGTCGTTTTAACGAAGCTACTGAAGCGTTTTAACGCTTGTTTTGGCAGTAGCTATTAGTAGTAATCAGGTAACATGGCCCCAGACCATCTGTGTACAGTTCCTAACACATGGGGATGGTTTCCAATCTGTAAAAGGTTACACTGCTGGGGATTAATTAAGCTGAAGATATTCGCTACCATCAGAAGTTAATCCTAAGGGTTAGAATTTTTGTAAGACCAATCAGTTGATTTTCAGAGAATTATCTTAAAAGTTGTCCGCCTTCTGCCTATAAAAACCCCTAACATTTTCTAATAAAAAGCAGAATAGAAATGAAATATATTTATACTTACTTTTAAATTGAAGACTGAAGGGAATAAAGGTCCCTAGTTGTTTTTCTCAATTAAAATTACCAGAGTGGATTTTTTGCCACTTATTTTAAGACTCAACCTACTAGTTGTCACCATACAACTAGTGCTTGTAGTTTTACTCAACAACCAACCTGTGCAGTAAACGTACCCAAAAGTTTACACCTTGTCCCTGAGGGAGGAGGCTGCCTTGGACGCTTGGGTAGACGAAATGCTCTCTAAGGGTCAAATCTTTAGAAATCCTCACCTGTGTGCTCCCCCCTCTTGTTTGCAGAGAAGTCTGATGGCTCACTTCATCCCTGCAGTGATTATGGCAATCTGAACAACGTAACAGTGCCTGACCCCCATCCACTCCCTCTGGAGCAACAGATTGTCCGCTATGTGGAGAAGGCTAGGGTGTTCAGCAAGCTTGACTGTCTCAACGCTTTCAACCAGACTTGCATTAAAGAATTCCAGGAGTGGTTGACCGCTTTTTGCACTCGGAAAGGTATCTACCATTTCAGGGTTATGCCATTTGGGTTGAAGAACGCTCCCACCTGCTTTCAGAGGCTCATTGATGCTGTCTTGGGAGACCCTATAGGTACTTGCGCGATTTCATACATGGACGACATACTGATCTTTTCCCCAGATGCAGAACTTCATGCCCGCCACCTTGTGTCTGTCATGGAGAGACTTTCACAGGCAAACCTTACAATTAAGGCTAGCAAGTGTGAGTTCTTCCAACCTAAGGTTGAGTTCTTAGGAAACATTATCTTCTCCCATGGTCACATGATTGCCCCAGATAAGGAAGCAGATATCTGCAATTGGGTTACCCCCTCATCTCTCACGGAGTTACGCAGCTTCCTTGGGACATGTAATTTCCTCAAGAAGTTCGCCCCCAGCTCTCAGAAGTTGCCGTCCCTCTCTACACCGCTTCAGGGAAGAAAATTTTTAGTTGGACCAATGAATGCAACACTGCATTCCATGCCGTCAAGTCCATACTATTGTCCATCCTGGTGTTGGTACATGCAGACCCCAGCTGCCCCTTTATTGTCGCCACTGATGCTTCTAACTTTGTGGTGGGAGCTGCTCTGCTATAAGAGGGGGAGGATAGGGTGAAACGGCCTGTTGCATACTTTTCTAAGAAAATGACCCTGACGCAGCTCAACTATGCAATATATGATAAGGAACTCATTGCAGTTGTTGAGGAAGTACAACACTGGCGCCACCATTTGCATGGGTCTAAGTGGTCATTTACTTTCCGTACTGACCACAAGGCATTGATGTACTACCGCGCCCCCCAGAAGCTATCCTCTCACCGGTCACAGTGGTTAGAAATCTTGTCAGTGTTTGACTTCCAATATGACTTCATTAAGTGCAACCAAAACATGTTACCTGATGCTCTATCCCGGAACCCTGCCCTAGCACCTGACCCAGCACTAGTTGACGCCCACAATACCAAGGTGTTGATTAAGCTAGAACAGGTGAAGGAGAGCCCACTGTCCAACCCCCCACTCTGCTTATAATGGAACCTTTGGAAGGTGAAGCTGACACCCCTGCCCGTGTTAGGTTGTCTCAACCTATGTCAGCTGACTACTATAATAATAAGCAGGCCTGCCATAGAAATGGCGAATTCCTGGACAAAGGCTACCAGTTGATGGATGGGGTCATCCTTCATCAAGGCAAGTGGTGGCTACCTCCTGGACCCCTGCGTAAGGAAGTGATCCGTGAAGCTCATGACCCTTCAACTGCTGGCCACCATGGCAAGGACAAGACGCTTGAGTTGGTTCGCCGCTCCTACAGTTGGAAAGGTATAGCCATAGATGTGGCAAAATTCACAATGTCCTGCTTGACGTGCAACCAGTCAAAGCCAAGCCGCCTGAAGAGTGCTGGATTGCTTGTGCCCCTCCAAGCTGCTGAGGGCCCTTGGACATCAGTGTCAGTCGATTTTATTGTGGAACTTACCTTGTCCCAGGGTTATGATGCAGTAATGGTTGTGGTGGACCGCATCACAAAGATAGCCCACTTCATCCCCTGCAACACCACCATTACTTTAGTTGAGACAGCCCGCATCTTTGTAGACCACATCTTTTGCTTACATGGTCTCCCAAAGGAGATTATCAGTGATTGGGACCCACAATTTACCGCTCAGTTCTGGGAAGACCTTCTTTCCATCCTCAGCATCCGCCCCTGCCGCTCCACAGCCTTCCACCCCCAGTCAGATGGGCAGACATAAAGGGTGAACCAAAGTTTGGAGCAATTCTTGCGTAGTTATTCCATTGCTTAACAGAACGATTGGTCCTCTCACCTCCCACTGGCGCAATTCGCTTATAATAACCTTACCCATGCCTCTACAGGCACTTCCCCCTTCTTTGCAAACTATGGTTACATCCCCAGCTTCAACCTAAGTCCGAGGATTGAGTCCACCATTGTTGCTGCCAATGAGCGCGCTAAAGAGCTCAGGAACATAGATCAGGCAGTGAAGGACCATCTCATTGATGCTGTGAGGATCTACAAAGCATATGCTGGTATAAAGTGCTGTGAAGGACCTGAGTATAAGCCTGGAGACTTGTTATGGTCAACGCCAAGATTCTCCACCTGAAGCAACCTTGCCGCAAGTTAGGTCCCAAGCGTGTTGGACCCTTCAAGATCCTCAAGAAAGTTGGCCCATCAGCTTACCAGGTTGACTTACCCCTCAATCAAAGTGTTCAGCACCTTACATGAATGCCTCCTGACCCCCTTAATGGTCCCATGCCACCTCTCCCAGATCCTGTCATAGTGGATGGCGAACCCCAATATGAGATTGATGCCGTTCTTGCTTCTTGCCTATCCTGATGCCACCTTCAATACTTGGTGTCCTGGAAAGGATATGATGAGACAGAGAACAGCTGGGTATCTTATTGGGACATGGCCAATGCTCAGGACCTAATTCACAACTTCCACTCTAGATTTCCTGATGCTGCAGGACCTGCCACTCAAGCTTCTTTAGCTGCCATGAAGCTACCCACTCTAAGAACTTTGCCTTGGCCAATGTCCCCTCAGATGGTGTAGAACCCCGTCCAAGAGTGGAGGGTGATGTCACAGCTAATGACATATTTCCTGGAATTAACCGCCCTTCTAAAGCCAAGTCCAAAAAGTCCTTGGGGCAGAGACCAGAACCCCTAAGGGTCACCAATGACCTATCTAGGGTCATTGACAAAAAATGGGTTTTAGCTTTGCCAGCCAGGGCTGAGGAAAACGGCTTATTTGAGGCAAAACCCCAGGTGGGAATCGAACTTAACACCCAGAAAATCAGAAGATATGAGGTTACAAAAGCTGGCCAAATTCAAAAAATTTGATTTTGTTGAAGAACGACGAATTTTTAGCTCATATCAGATTCCAATAACCACTGGAATCTTCGTGAAGCAACCCCCTATAAATTAAGTCTCAAGCTGAGAAATCCTTTGCTTTTCTCAGATATTCTGATCACCCTAATAAAGTCTAGTAAATTTTAGGCCAGTTTCCTGTATAATTTTTGTTTTCTTCAACAAAAAATATACCTCTCCAAAGATCTGTGATGGCTGGAGTTTGTTTTCCACTCTGGTTTGCACCCCCTGCTGTACGTGAGCCCTCCACCCACTCTGCCACCTATTCTGCCAGCTCTGCCTCCTCCTATTTTTCTAGTCTTTGCCTTGGATTTTACGCCACCCTTCCCAGCTCCCAGGGCCTCTTGTCCCTGATGGTTGTTGCCAGTTTGGTGTGCGTTTTGCTCCAAAGCTTTATATGGAAACAAAATAATGACCGTTTAGGACGTTTCTTCATTTTGTTGGGACACTTGGCCTTGTTGTATCACCTTTGGCCTGTGTCTTTCCATCCAGAGACCTCCTGCGCTCCAGTTTCCCTGACAACCCCAGAGATAAAACACTGTACCACTTATGTGCTGCCGCTCCTTATGGACAAAACACAGTTTTTATATTTAGTGTAGGAATCTCTTTGACAGCGCTGTACCTAAGATGCCTGAGTATCCAACAAGCATGCAATTTTGTTTTAAAACTCTATCCTGTTTGGGGCTATGACTTTAGCAAAGTTAACAAACCTTTCAGAGCAGCCATTAGAAGGAGTTTCATGTTACAAGGAGGAGTCCATAATCAAATGCATCTTAGAGTCTAGTCTCTTTGGAGCTTTAATCTAGAAATTGGTCCTGGTTCCACCAACAGAAAATAGGATCAATATATAAATTTAGAGAGTATAAAAAATCAATCCTGTTAGAGACCCCATCAAGGAGGTCTGCAGCAAGGTTAAACCAAAGATTCATCTGATGAATTAAAAGAAGTTTTTATTAACAGAGTCAACCAATAAGGATGTTAGTCTATCAGAAATGGCTATAAGGAGATTGAGGAAGTGGGCTATGGTCATTTTTGATGCAGTACTAAGATGAATCTAGCAAATAAGATCAACTTACCATTAATGGAGGTACTGTAACTTGAGTAAGCCCAAACTTGAGTTGTAAATTGGAGTTGAATATCAAAATTGAGTAATTTTATTTTTTAAGTGATACTCAAATTTCCATCTTGAAATTAATGCAATGATCCATTTTTCTTAAAAAAATAACTTGTAAATATTTAAAGTTAATGATAAAACACTGGCAAACCTATCATGCAAACCCTTAGATCAAAGCTGGGCATATTTGGCCCTTAGGTAAAGTTGGTCTAAGGTATGCCTTAAAATCAGGTAGGAAACTAACTTAATCTCTTTGTCCTTGATAAGATCCTCCTTTTTATTGCAATCTGAGCCCATAGTTATGTCATGGGACATGGTACTAGTATAAAAATGATTATTAATACTTCTAATACTTTTATCAGAAGGCTGATCTTATAGTTATATACACAATCTATGGCCTATAAACTCTAGGTAAATTTCCAGTTCACATAAATTTCTTTTTACTAAAAGCACAGAAAAATTCTATCAACTGACGTAAACAATCTTTATATTAGGGAAAGAGTTGCACACAAGGGCAAGTACATAATTACAAAGAGACTAAGGGTAAGCAAACCAAAGCATTTATTGACAGAAGTGCCACATATTCTAAGTGAGGTTTTATAGTTTTCCAGTTTATTTTTGACCAAAATTAAACTAGAACAACACAAAATAATAGGTAACTCTGTAAACAGTACTTCAGGGTGTTTTGTAAGTGGTTGTTTTTATAGGATTCCAGTGCTGAATCTTCTAAATGGCAAAAGTTATACTTTTTATATCCTAGATTTAGTAAGATTGTTATAACACACCAGTATATACTAGTATATCAATTTAAAAACTTTAAATCTGATGATAAAAATTACTATATAATATACCAAATTGAAGACCTTCTAAGCTGGGATTTAAATAATCTCTAAAAGTTATAAAAACCCTAGAAAACCTCACTTTGCTATATCAGCTTTCATGGTATAATAGAATGGGCCCTAAAATAAATTTGGACCTAAATTTATTACAATAGTGATATTATTCAACTTAATAATTCTTATAATTTTGGTAAGTTGGTATTTTGTGATTAGTATTCAGCTATGCAGCTTATAAATCTATACCTTTGGTAAATACCTTGAAAATTTTAAATCAATATTACTATCACCCATTTCTTATCAACAACCGTGTATAAATTCTGCATCAAACTTAAAATGTGCTTCTTACTTCTGTTTAAGTATTACTTGGCTTTTTTGAGTCTATATGTCAGGCTAAATGGGGCCAACTGTGATACTTTATAGTTTGGGTGCAGGGGCTGAATTATAGAGCAACCTTCTTATCTAGAACTATTACAAAGGGAGAAATCTAGTAGCACAAATTTGATGTTAAAATTACAGGAATAATCTCTCTCTGCTCAGCGTAACTTTATGAGAAAATTAATTTGGTAAATTAAAAGCAAACACTTAATTGCACACCAAAGTCTTGCTCCAATGTTGTCAGATCCCCCGTCAACTGTCCCAACATGGGGCAGCAGCAAAACTCCCCCCTCCATTTTCTGTCTGACAGGAAAACGCGCTTGGACTGGCTTGCCCAGTCATTCCAAACCCTTGGGATGGTTTGTTCCTCCCAAGGATCTTGATGCCCATCTTGCCCAAATCCAAGCGGTGCCCCACTGCCCCTGGTGCTCCCCTGGAGCAACATGCATTTTGGTCTTAGGGTTGAATATGGGAAATTCTTCCACTACAATGACCAAGCCATTATCAAAATGGCTCAGGTGGTGATGACACCAGCCTGTTTTATTGACTTCCACCCCTATAAGGGGTATTTTGATCTTGGCTTTCCCTGTGAAGCTGATGCAGCCACTGTGGCAATGGTGCCACTAATATTCAATAATATCCCCCTTCTAACAACTTGGACCCAGCTCCTAATGGACACCACCTTGGTGGTCCAGTTTGCTGGTTTACCCCCCCCCCTCCCCCCAAAGTGCTCCACCAGAAGCTGATGGCCAGTTTGGCAGCCTATGGCTCCAACCCCATCTTACAATTTGTGGTCCCAAATGGGGCCACACGCCTCGCTGGGCCTCAGGTATATGCCACAATCAGCCCTGAATTTACAAAAATTTCTTTGGCAATTCCCCCTTGTGCCACCATCCCATTTGCCCCTGACCATACGTTCTGGGCCCGCGTTGAGGGCGGACAGATGATCTATCCATCCTGTTTTGAGTTAGACCACTAAAAATGCAAATGCCCATACTCAGAAACTTCTGCTGATGCCAAAAGTTTGCCCAATGCTCACCAATCTGCTGCCCACCCCACACCAACTCTGACATGGGGTATGATCCTACATCCCCCTCCTCCAATGCCTGATGCTGCAGCTACACCTACAGCCACCAATCAGCATACACCTTGCCCCAATACCATAAATAATTCATCCAACCAAACATTGGATTAGATCCCAGTTTGATCCCATGCATCTGCAAATGAATCAAACAAACCTCAACCATATGCTGATTCCCCAATCCAATTCAACCAAAATCCATGGGAATTATTGGATGAAATTGATGAATTAGTTAACATCATTGAAGAACTGACACTGCAAGTTGAGTAGCTCTGTAATACAGAATGGGATATAAAATTCCCACCTCAGAAATATGTCCTATAACCTAATGCCAAACCATTCTACAGCAACCACCAGCTTGCAGTAGAAGCAGCTACCACAACAGATTGCCATCCACTTTGCAAAGCTGCCACCAAATCTGTGGCTGCACTCGCAGGAGGAATTCCACCTCCCATCATCCCCAAAAATCTTACTGCACAAAGTAAGATCAAAATGAAAACTTTACACAAAAATATCACTGAAGCCATCCAGAATGTGGTAACAGTAGCATGGAATCTGAAAGCAAAAATAACCCAAACCAACATTGCTACATTTGTTAAATTCCCAGACACCCACCTCAAAGCTGAAGACACTTTGGCTAAATACATCATTGGTATAATGATGGCTGGCAACTATTTGGAAGTTCCAGTCTTCAAGGATCTCAAACCCTATGCCACCAATGCCCCCACACCCTTACTATCTGCCTTAATATACACCCTACTCTGGGATGAGATGGATGCAGCTGAAGATGAGCCCCCCAATCCCCCTCCCCGTTCACTATGGAGGGATAGCAGTATTTGCTGCCCACCTGGTTGGATATTTTGTTAGGTATGATTCAATCGATCCATCCATTTGGGCGTTTTGTTTGAATCGTTATTTTTTATTATGATTTTTAGTTTTAATTCAGTAATGTCCATCCCCTGGTCAGCTTACCTAGGTTAAATAAAATTACAGGAATAGCTATGATACTCCTATTTTATATTTTATTTCTCAAAAGTGTTTTTTTGTCGGTATGAAATATTTCCCTTAATACTGTATCAAAATTAATGATTAATATGCCATTTTGAAATTATTTTTCTCTCTAATGATGAAAAATAAGTAAATATCTTAAAATTAATATTTTCATTAAAAATTATATTTTAAAACTTACATATTATATAATAACTCACCAATTGCTCACCTAAAATTAATCGAGTCTGATAGGTTCAAACCATTTGGGCGAGTGGGTGAGAATTGGTGAATATTATCGAATATTTCCCCAAATTTCTCACCCGAAACTAAATAAAAACATTAGAGTTTTAAGTAGATTATTATAGCTTATTAAATAGATTAGGATAACCAGCTCACCAGCCAGGAGGGGCAGCAGCGAAGCTGTTAGTCCGAGTGGCTCAAGTGTAGTGCTGGCATAGCCTTTAGGCTATGTCTGCGAGCTCATAAACCCGAGCAACGCCGGGTAACTCCGCTAGTATTATAAAGATAAATTTTAGTTCATAACATTCTACTGATAGAAAAAAATATACGATCGAATTGAGAACCTCCTCCTTTTTCGAAGTTGGTTAAAAATGAGACTAATAGTTTGTTAGCTCTACCAATTAGTAAACGTCTTTTGATCAACTGTTTTGAATGAATCAATTCAGCTTGAATTAGCGCAATTATATGCTATCAACTGTTCAAATTTAATGTTAGATTTCATGTAATTTCTCTCACCATTCAACATGAAAAGTGTTAAGGAAGAATTTAGCTCCCATTAAATTGATTAACTCTATTCATAAAGATTATAGAATCATCTTCTGATTCATCTGTGGAATATTTGACAATATAAGTTTCAGTTGATAAAAGACTAGTCCAAGGTGAGCCGATTAATAAAATACCTTTACCAAGCGATTATATTATCTAAAGTTTAAGTTATGTTTAGATCATAACTGTGTTAGTTTAAAGCAATAGATTTATCGAAAATACATCAACTTTTAATGTAGAGTTAAAAAGTGTTTTACAGCCTTTTAGCAGACTTTATATTCAAAGAAGCTTAGTCGCGTTTTGCACTTTTCCTGCTAATCATAGCTTAGATGAGTTCTTCTCAGTTGCTTCCACTAGGTACTATTTTAACCGATTTCACTAAACAAGAACAAGAAATTATTGACAAGTGCATTGGATCAAAAATTTGGGTGGTTATGAAATCTGATAAAGAATTTACTGGGACCCTAGTAGGATTTGATGACTATGTCAGTAAGTGCCTGTCTTTAGATATGCCTCAGTCTTTACAAATCATTTTTAGATATGGTGCTAGAGAATGTAACTGAGTTGTAAGTTTATTCTTGAGACATCTTATTTTGTAGTGAGCAAACTCCTCTTGGACTATCACGCACTTCGCTTCCTCAAATTTGCTTAATGGCAACAACATTTGCATGGTAAGATTTTTCATCTTTCTTATGCATGGTTGTATTATGTTACCTTACTCTACATTGGTATTTTACTTTTTATTTGTAGCAACTTTTACAGTTTTTTAATACCTTAGTATTTTTACTAACCTTTTTATCCAAACCCTCGCATGTTCGCCAGCTAGTTCCGTGGAGAGTATCCTTTTTATCTGTTCTATTTTTATTGTTTTATTTGTAGCTTTATCCTTAACCCAAATTTTCTTTTTGGCTCAACCCCAATTTTTTAATTCCATTGATGTTAATCTTGTTCCGATTTGTTTTTAATTGTAAATAGAGGTCCAACGGTTTAAAATAAAAAAGTTTATGCCTTTCTAAAAGATAGAATTCTTTTAATATTATTTGATACAGTTTTTCCTGCTCATGACTTCGTTTATAACGACCTTAAAATCTCGAGCTATACTTCACATTTTTTTAAATTTTGCATCTATAAACTTTTCAATGTAGTTTTGCTAACTTTTAATTATATTTTATCTTCTATATTAAGATTGACCTTGGTTTAGAAAACTTGCATTTTTCGGTAATATTATATAGGCCTACTTGCTTTTAAGCATTTTAATTTTTGTGATGTTTAAACAAAATATATTTCCATTATAGGGGGAAGCATTTTTCTGCACTTATTACAATGATTCACATTTATGTATCTGTCGATATGACTTTAATTAAGTAATTATATAGACCGAAAAAAGTAATTTTAGTTAGAGTTTGATAATTTACCCCTGATAGTTTAAGTTTGACTGATTATAATTAATTTATTCTATTTGAAATGCATTTAAATAGCAAGATTTAGAACATATCAAAATTACGACTGAATTATAATAGGTTCTAAGTTAATTTTATTTGGCTATGTTTTCAATGGCTGGGTGGAATTGAAATTGAGCTTATATCAAGTTGGAATAGAAATCTAGCAAAATTTAACCATAGAACAGCTTTTTATACTAGGCCAAATTGTTTGTATTACGCAAAATTTAAGATAGGATTATGCTTAAGTAAAAAAAGAGAGTATAAAGCAAAGTTGGAGCGAATGAGGTACGGCTACACACTTGCAAATACAAAGATTTGTATCTGGAAAATACTTTAGCTCAATAAGCTAAATCGAAGAACTTAATCCTGAGTGGGTCTTGTGTTTGAGGCTATAAGGCAAAGTTAACAGTTAATTGAACATAATTAGAAAAAATGAAACAGCTGTTTAGATATTGTAAAATCAAACAGTTACTTTTTGTTTAAATAATCATACTTCCTATTTCAAAGTTTTACCCATTGCTAAGTAAAAGTACCTTTTTAAATGCTAACTGGTTTGCTAATTAAGCTTGTACAATCTAAGACTGAAGTGCCGACTATATAAATTAAAGTGAGAGGTCAAAGTTGGGTAAAAGAATTTCTAATAGGAAGTTAAGAAATATAAACTATAACACCATTGGGTCCTAGATAGAGGCTTAAACATTGAGCAAGGCTTTAGACTTGTCAACAAAAAAAACTACGGTGTTTTTTATTAAGCCTAAACTTGGGAGATAGGTTGGTACTTTATTAATTTATAAAACTTCATTCAACTAAAGCTAAAGTAGTGATAGTTGGCAGTAGGAGAGAAAAGTTAACAGGTTATCAAAATTGGATAAATTTAATGGCTTGACAGCTTTTGGCTGACAAGTTATAATTGGACATGCTCTGAAACAGGATCTTTCGGTGATTGAACTTTAGAGAGGTAGCGCTGAGACTGCAAAGCCCTCTTACCAAACCTGCCTGTGGCCTGGTTGGATTTTGGAAGTCTCAATTTAACTTCTAACTGTTGGCTTTAAATTAAGATTTGAATTGAGTGAATCTTGATGCTGATACCATTAATTTTGTGGGTTGAGTTGTGAGTGCCTCTAATCCTAACAATGCCCCCCTCAAGATTCTGTTGAGGGGGTATGCACAATCTTAACACTTTGCTGACCGATTGGGGAGATCTCCCCATTTTGTAAACTATCAGTACACAACTGATCGGGGAGATCTCCCGTTTGGCAATAGCTGCATTCTTTTAGCTGTTAAAAATATGTGGTGGCTAGCTTATACTCAGATACAATTTGTTTGATCAGCAAAGTGTTAAGGAGTGCTTATGTACTCAAATGATTAAAGTGCCTTGAGTGAGATATGCAATTGAATATTCTGACCCCTGACACTTTTTACAAAGTACCCTATTTGTGCCAGAACAAATTGTTAACAGCTTATTCACTCATCCTCCTGGCTAATGTTAAAAGAGAACCAAAATACCAGATTGATAGACAACTAAAGCTCTACAGCAAGAAATAAGCTGTTGGTTTCATGAGAGATAGTTATTGATATAGAATCCATAACCATATCTTGAGATTGGGTAATCTCATCAACTAAAAATCTCATAGTTAATTTAGCTGTCTCTGGAGTAGATGCTTCTAATAGGGAATGTACACTTGTTGGTAATATTGGATCTCTCCCATACAACAGCCTAAAAGGAGGACATCTTTATAATTTGGTGATATCTTACTTGGCATGGCAGTAAGGCCCTAGGGAGATATTGATTTCATCCCATAGGGTCAGTAGTAGTAATTTTCTGTAAGATGGACAAAAAAGTTCCATTAGCTCTCTCCACAGCACCATTAGTAGCAGGGTTGTAAGGAGCAGCAAAAGATTGTGCAGTTTTAGATAAGGTAGTTAATCCATATATCACTTGAGAGAAAAATTTAACCCATTTATCAGATAATGATACCATGGGACATCCATGCTAAATAAAATCATGCTAAAAGAGGAATAGTGCAGTGGCTTGACAGTGGCAGTAGGTACAGAGATAGCCTCTGCCCATTTAGTTAAATAGTCTTTGCTGCAGTAATATAATGATGACCATGCAAATCTGTAGGCAAGGGCCCAACAACATCAATATACCTAAAGGAAATTCCCAAAAGGCGTGATTATCTGATGTTGAAACCTTAAATTTGTTTTTTTCTGATGCTTGCATGCCAGTTAAGACTTTAGAACATCTTGATAGACTTTATAATATTTTCCCAATAATGGTGATCACATAACCATTGGCAAGTCTTTCTTGCTGCACCATGTGCTACATAGGAATGCCCTTCAAGGATCACATTTGTCCTAGAGGGTAGGCAATATATAGTAGCCATTTCCTGCCCACATGTTTTATAACAAATCTATCAATATCATAGTATCTTCAGCTTTGCATTTAAGTTATATGTGACCTTCAGAGGGCTCTGAACGCCATTTATCAGACTGTGTAAGTATTGGGCAGAAACCACTCCATTTGGATCAGGAGCAATTCCTGTTCCACTCAAAAAAGGGTGGAGGACTGCACCTGTGCCTCTCACCGCCCAGGGTGATATGGTCCATGTGGTGGATGAGAGTTGGGTCACAGCATACCCTGAGAGTTACAGTGCCTCTCCCAGCATTATCCTCTGCTGAGCTGGTGGAAAACATTTGGAGGATTTTCCATGAGGTGGCAAAATTGTGCAAAAAACCATAAACCCACTGAGATCCTCCATTATGTTGATGTCACACCTGCCCCCAACAGTTACAGGGGTGATCAACCTCTTCCCCACCAACTGGGACCAGCTTTATGTGGCTTGGCCCTGGGTGCAACCTTCCATCTGCCCTGTTATAAAATTGGCAGTATTTGAGAGATACACTGACAGATTTTTGCACAGGGTTTGACCCACTGAGCAATTAGGACCAACAATATGATGATCATTATCCTTGACACAACAGAATAAAATTATAGATAAGAATATAAAGCACTTACTCCCTCAACTCTCTTTTTTATTTAATATATTAATACAGCTGATTCTCGCTGTTATGCTCACTTTAAAACTACTAACAACCCAACCTCCTCAATCATCTCATCCTGCTTGTATGGTAATGACTTTGGATGTTACCGCTTTCATGGCTTAGTAATTCACTTCGCCGTATCTCACTGGTTCCACCAATTATTCATTGATCAATTCACAATCACCCAATTTGGCCAATTTCCCAACAACTTAATATCGTCACTTTGAGGCGCTCAATTAATTGTATTTATACTAACTTAGCTAATTTCATCCATTCTACCATATCAACTTAGTGCTTATTGTCCAGTCATATCAGAATTGCGACATTACCCCCTCCTTGACTGGACAATAAGGCTCCTATTGCTTATACACCCAGAGGAACTTCACATGCACTCATTTGATGATTTGACCTCTAATGGGGTCCTTAATAGTATATGCGTCAACCCCAGTTTTCTCAATGACTTCAAATGGACCAATCCATATACTGGCCAGCTTGTGTTTCTGCCCAAACCCATGCTGGTCATGGAAGAGAACAATGTCACCTTCCTTGAACTGTGCTAACCTGCTTCAATGTACCTGATCTGCAGCCTGATTCCTGATATTTTTGGCTAAGCTGAAGGAATAGGCACCAGTTTGCAATTTGATCAGAATTTTTGTGAGGTTAGTCAAATAGCGATGGGTTCCACTCTTCCAGTGTCTTGCACACACAAATAAAGTAACGCTGGAAGAGCTGAGTGATGACCATATAGTAGTTGGAAGGGACTCTTCCCTGTGGCGGAATGGTAACTGATGTTATAGGCAAACACAGTAGTGGAAAGAAGGGAGGTCCATTCAGATGGTCAATATGCTACTAATTTTTGCAGGATATTCACCAGAGTCCCACTCACTCATTTGACCATACCATTAGATTTGGAGTGGTATGGGGTCATTAGAACCCCGCGGATACCCATAAGCTCATTCAGTTTGGGGAGGATGTGCGAGGTGAAATTGGTTCCATTGTCAGTGAGAATAAACTGAGTGCATCCATGTCGCTGAATAATTTTCCATCGCCAACTTGGCCACTGTAAATGCCCCCAAATCTCATATTGCCCTTGCTTCAATCCACCGAGTAAATAGTCAATAACCACAAGAATGTACTTAGACTGGTTAGCTCCTGTTGGCAGAGGCTAACAACATCAAGGGAAACTGTATGCCAAGCAAAATGGGGTCTCACTACATGACAAGAAGCCTTACATCGGAATGGCTTCTCCACTTAGCCACTGATGGTAACAAGATATGGTTTTGATCACATTGAAGTTCATACTTTCCCAATAGTATCAAGGGCGCAACAACTCCATTGTCTTGCGCACTCCGTCATGTCCAACTGCCTTATGGGCGCTCATAATAATTCCTAGTTGGGCTGAGGGTCGCGGAAAATTCACCGTAGGATCACTGATCCGCTTGTACAGTTCCCCATTCCATTGAATAAGTATTTGTTAACATCTCATTTAATGCTTTGATAACTTTGGGTGGTTTGTCATCATACTTTTCGCTGAGCATCTTGTTGTACATCACATCGCTGAGGTCCACCATCACCGCAACAGTTGGCAATTGAGATAAACAGTCAGCGTTCTGATGCTCTGCTCCTGGCTGATGAAGGATCTCAAAATAATAAGCCTGCAGCCTAAGAGCCCATCTAGCCAAATGGCCTTCAGGTTCTTGGAGGTTCTGCAACCAGTGTAATGATGCGTGGTCAGTTACAACTATGAACTTAACCCCATGCAGGTAGACTCTGAATTGCTTATATGCGTAGATCGCTGCTAAGCACTCTCACTCAGTCACAGTATACTTACGTTCATGGCTATTGTGAATTTGGCTGCAGTACGCCACTGGGTGCTTCTCCCCTTCATCATCTTTTTGGGACAAAACTGCCCCACAGCAGAAAGAGATGCATCCGTTTGTAGAATAAATTCCTTTTTGAAATTTGGGTAGCATAACATGGGAACACTAATTAGTGCCATTCAAAGTGTATCAAAGGCGCATTGGCGCCATTCCATCCATTTGAACATGGCATCCTTTTTTAGCAGCTCAAACAGCGGGCCTCTGATGCAACTGAAATTGGGTATGAAGCATCAGTAATAACCCACCATCCCCAAAAACACTTGAATGTCCCGTTTACTAGCTGGCCTAGTCATCTTCTGAATAGCTTCCACCTTGGCTGGTTGGGGACTCAGCTCAGTCACATCCACCAAAAAACTGAGGTAATCTAACTGATCCTTGAAGAAGTGACATTTCCTGGGCTTGATCTTGATATTGGCCCTAGCCAGTCAGCGAAATACCTCTTCTAGATGGGTAAGGTGCTCAGTGAATGTGCGAGAGAAGATGTTAATATCTTCAAGGTACACAAGAACACATGACAGCTTCAGATCCCCCAGAATGGTGTCCATTGCTCTTTGGAATGTAGCTGGGGCATCACATAGCCCTTGTGGCATATGAGTTGGTTGGAAAAGCCCTTTGGATGTGATTATGGCGCATTTTTCTTGTTCCACCCGGGGCAACTCAATTTGCCAATAGCCAGATATCAAATCCATTGCTGAGAAATATTGAGCTCCACCTAACCAATCCAGTGCGTCATCAATCCGCGGAAGAGGGTATGAGTCTTTCTTGATGATACTATTAAGTTTCTGGTAGTTGATTAGTATATGGTTAGTACCATCTTTCTTTTTAACAATTAAGACGGGTGAATCCCACAGACTCTTAGATGGTGTGAGCATTCCCTGCACTAACAGCTGGTCAATCTCCTCATTGACAACTGCTTCCTCTGCCCTTGATCAGCGGATTGGCTGAGACCTAATGGGGGGATGATCCCCAGTGTCCAGCTGATGGACAACCCCCCGAGTGCACCCTAAATTGTGATTGTCAACAGCAAAGATCACTTCATATTTTCAAAATAAGGATTCTACTTGATCTCTTTGGTCTTCCGTTAGCCCCATTAAATTTATTGTGTGGTACAACTGCCATTATTCCAGGCTGTGTTTTAATGGGCAGGCCAAATTCTTCCAACGAACTGAACTCATAGACCTGGAGGACCTCTTCAACTGGAATAAAATGTAAGTACGCCACTATTTGGTGTTGGAGGATTCGCTTTGGTTTATTCTGAAGATTTGCTACTAAGACCTTGATCTCCCCATGTTCTGGAAGTACAATTCCTGAGTCACATGGGGCTCAAACCGTGATTGCTGATAAGGCCCAATGATCTCCCCATAAAGCCCAGCAGGCACTTCCACCTTTAACTCAGTGTTTATGATTACTTGGTGTCCAGAGGGAATAGATATAGGCCCCGCAGCTCTAAGTGGTAGCCCTTGATATTCATAAATTTGATTGGGCATGGCCCGTGTCTTATGCTTAAGTCAATGATAGCGAACTGAAACCACCCCATCACCATATGCAAGGTTAATATGACTCATGTGTACCGGATCTTTTGACATTCCTCTGGAGCTAAAGTAGATTGGGGCACCTGTATTGATTATTGCACAAACTTGGGTTTTTTATACAACAGTGTCACAGTAAGTACACTCAGCATAGGATGCATTATGATTGTTTATAACATGGACATTTAACTGATCTCTTTTTCCAAGGAAGCTCATAATACCCTTCCCCACTTTAGGGTATTCTTTAACAATAGCGTTCACAGGGAGGGCCAAGCTTACCACTTTTAAAAGAAGTGCATCAGCTAATGGATCTGGTTCATCAGTAGAAAGGTGATCGAACATTTGACAAGCATAAGGCTTTGGTTGTTCCTAAGAGCTTGATTCCACCATGTTCTTGAATTGCGTTTGTGTCAGCACATTCACCCCTCCAACAGGTCTCTGATATAAGAAGGCGTCATCATACTGAGGAACTTCCACTGAAGGTACAGGAATAGGGTCTGGTGGGAAATTTTGGGCCAAAATAGTGGAGGTAGAGAGTACCATCTCTACTCCGCTCTGACTTTTACCTTGTAGTAATGCTCCTGTGGTAAGTACTGGACCTGAAGTTTGTGACAACTTCTAGCCAGGTGCCCGGAGTGACCACACAAAAAGCAATTAATCCCATAAGACCTTCGACCTTGATTGTTGTAAAAGGAGCCACCCCCAAGGGTTGGGCTGGATTTGAACAGTGTAACCCAGCTCATCCCAATAGGTAAACTGCTGTTGGCAACTGGGCTGGAAGCGAGGCTTGTATTAATAATATTGCCAGGGGATGCTGACCAATTGCTGAACAAGGAGGGATGATTCCTTTGGATAAAAAAAGGCTAGCAGCGGATGTGCTAGGTTTCCGCTCTATATTGGGTGGAGGGAAATTAGCGGATAGACGGCGTAGAATTTGAACAAATTTGAGCAAGGATACATCAACCTCTATGATATGGAGCCAAGGTATTAAAAAGCTCTCAGTATGGCTTCAAAGCAGAGGTCAAAGATATGCTTATGTCACATTCAGTTAAAGCCCTGCCCCAATTAACACATGGACTTCTGCTGAAAATCAATCAGCAAATGCAGTGAGGGTCTCGTTAGGCTGAAACCCAATGGTAATAAACTCAGCCTTTCATAGTGCCATCTTTGAAGTTCCTCCAAACAACCACAGCACAGTATCCTTCGCTTTTTGATAGGTAATGGAACTGCTTGGAAGATAGCAAGTAACTTGGTTGCACTTTCAACATCTAAAGTGGACATTAGTGTTTTGGTCTTATGCCGATCTGATGCTCCTTCTACTGCAAACTCAAATCGTTTGAAGAACCCATGGATGTTCCCATCGTGGTCAAATGGAGGCAGCTTGTCAATACAACATTCTTGCAGAAATTCCTTTTTACAATTGAGCATAGTGTCTAGGGCAAGCTTGAGTTCTCGTAGTCAACAGTTGCAGTGTGTTGAGATGATTCCTTAGTGAAGCAAGCAAGATATGACATGACTAGCAACTGAGAAACGCTTATGAATCTATGTAATTGATCAAAGGGCCCCCTGTAGTGAGCACCACTGTTATAAAATTGGCGGTATATGAGAGATACGCTGACAGATTTTTGCACAGGGTTCAACCCACTAAGCAATTAGGACCAATGATATGATCGTTGTCCTTAACACAACAGAATAAACTTATAAATAAACAAATAAATATGGAGCACTAACTCCCTCAACTCTCTTTTTATTTAATATATTAATACAGCTGATTCTCGCTGTTATACTCACTTTAAAACTACTAACAACCTAACCTACTCAGTTATCTCATCCCGCTTGCATGGAATGACTTCAGATGGTACCGCTTTCATGCCTTAGTAATTCACTACGCCATACCTCATTGGTTCCACCAATTATTCATTTGTCAATTCACAATCACCCAATTCAGCCAATTTCCCAACAACCCAATATTGCCTCATTTTGAGGCGCTCAATTAATTGTAATTATAACAACTTGGCGGATTTCATCCATTCCACAATATTGACTTAGTGCTTACCATCCAGTGATATCAGAATCATGAAATGCCCAAAATGTTGTTGCCATATCAAATGAATGCACAAAATAAAAAAATAAAATCTGAGTATCTAGCCCAAAACATTTGGCTAAGCAGTCCAGACCCATGTTGATTTAAAATTAGGTCTGGGAACCCAACTTGAAAGCTTAGTTCAGATTTGATCCTGATGGTAGTTGTGCAAATGATGAAATTTTCCCCAGTGAGCTTATAGGCAGCATGCCCCAACAGGTACCATTATTACTCAATTTTATTAAATTTCCCTCTTTTAAATAAAACTTGTTAAGAGAACCCATAATTTTGATATAAAGTGCCTATTTAAAAAACAAGAGTGCAATGATCTCTGGTCTAAGCACCCCCTGGCTGGTGTCACAAACAGGAAAAACCCCAGCTACAACTGCTTATATTAAAAGTTTCTTTGGCACACTGACAAGAAATCAAATTGGCCTAACTGAGTAGGCTGAGGTTTGAGGTGCTGGCAGTGCCAAACCTTGCCATCTACTCATTGGTTACATACATCCTCTGGGTTGGTCTAACCCAACCACATGAAAGCTCCTCAAACCAAAAACTAAAAAAGAACACAGGTATGTAAGGTATGCAAACCCCAAAACACCTTTATTTTTATTTTTGGACATAAAAAAAGGGGCCCGCTGACAGAGCTCATCTGTGGAGCCATCGACAATGCTCCCCAGGTAGGGAATGCTAGGGTAAAATAGAATTCCAAAGTGAACTTTGGAATGGGCAGGTGCGCCTTATAAAGGCCGCCCCTCAGAGGCCTCATCTAAGTCATTGATTAGGCTTACATAATCCTAATCTACAACTTGGGTGAGGCACAACCCAGCACCTGAAACAACCAAACCAAAAGCATTTAAAAACGATCTGACTCAGATTTGAAAAAACAAAATCTGAGTCATAATGCAACATTTGATATAAACTTAATCGTTACATTACCCCCTACTAGAGGAGGGCCCCTTTCCAAAGAGGGACCACACAGCGGAAGGCTGCCACAATGAGGGCTTCCTAGTAGCGAGTTACCTTAAGCCCCAGGAAAATTAGCCTGGATTCACTCTGTGCCCTTAAGGAAACATAAATGGCAGGAGCAAATCAGGATTGGGCTGCTGGAATCAGCCCACCCAGCTCAAGGATGCACAACCAGCACTTGGCTGCATTGTGCCCCCCTCCCAGACTCCTGTTAGTGATGGTCTTCCCATCCTGACCAAGAAGGCGCTTTCCCCAACAGAAGTGTAAGAGGGGTGTGTGGTGCAGCGCGTCTGGACGTCCAACCCCTTTCCAGGTGGACCATCCTTGGGTGAGGGAGCCCTATTAAGACAGGTCACCTCAGTGCCACCGAATCCCTGGTGAGTGGGAGGCCTCACCAGGAAAATTAACTGACAGTCACTTCAAATCCAGGGTTGGCCATCAGTCACCAGCTCCCACAGGTGCTTGTTCCTTAAAAACTGGGACCAAGTGAACACTGAGGTCGGCCAAACTGGGGATTGGCGGCGTGCAACGCACAATGTCTTTGGAATAATGTCATGAATTGTAAAAACCCCAGTTCTGACCGCCTATATCAAAAGTTTCTTTGGTGCACCTACAAGCTCCAAAGTGGCCTAACTGAGTAGGGTGAGATTTGGGGCACCAACAGCGCCAAACATTGCCATATACTCATTGGTTATGCACATCCTCTGGGCTGGTCCAACCCAACCACACAAAAAGATCCTTGAAACTAAACACTTAAAATAGACCACAGGTATGCGAGGTATGCAAACCCAAAAACAACCTTTATTCTTAATTTTTGGACATAAAAAAGGGGCCTGCCGACCAGAGCTCATCTGGGAGCCATCGCCAATGCTCCCCAGGTAGGGAATGCTAGGGTGAAATAGAATTAAGTGAACTTTAGAATGGGCAGGCGTGCCTTATAAAAGCCGCCCCTTGGGGCATCACCTGAGTCATTGATTAGGCTTGCACAAGCCTAATCTACGACTTGGGTGAGCCACAACCCAGTACCTGAAACTAAAATAAGAAACATAAAAAAGCAATCTGACTCAGATTCAGATTTTCTGAATCTGAGTCAGAATGCAACAACTGAGACAAACTTGATTATTACATTACCCCCCACTAGAGGAGGGCCCCTCCCAAAAGAGGGGCCCCACAGTGGAAGGCTGCCACAATGAGGGCTTCCTGGGACGAGTAACCTCAAGCCCCAGGAAAATAAGCCTAGATGCCCTCCAGGCCCCTTGAGGAAACACAAATGGTGAGAGAAAATCAGAACTGGGCTGCTGGAATCAACCCACCCATCCTGAGGATGCACACCCAGCACTTGGCTGCATTGCGCCCCCCTCCCAGACTCCTTTTGGTGATGGTCTTCCCATCCCAACCAGGAAGGCGCTTTCCCCATCAGTAGCGTGAGAGGGGTGCTTAGTGCAGCGCAGCTGGACGTCCAACCCCTTTCTAGGTGGATCATCTGCAGGTGAGGGAGCACTGCTGGGACAGGTCCCCTCAGTGCCACTGAATCCCTGGTGAGTGGGAGCCCCACTGTGAAAATCAACTGACGGTCACTCCAAGTCCAGGGTTGGCCATCAGTCACTGGCTCCCACCAGTGATAGTTCCTTAACAAATGGGATCAAATGACCAATGAGTTTGGACAAACTGGGGATCAGCAGCATGCAATGCACAATTTTTTTGATTAATGTACAAACTGGAAAACCCCAGTTCTGACCGCCTATGTTAAAAGTTTCTTTGGCGCATCAACAAGCAACCAAAGCAGCCTAACCAAGTAGGCTGAGGTTTGGGGGCACTAACAGCGCCAAACCTTGCCATCTAAACATTGGTTACATACATCCTCTGGGTTGGTCTAACCCAACCACATGAAAGCTCCACAAAAGTGAACACCTAAAAAAGACCACAGGTATGTGAGGTATGCAAACCTCAAAACACCTTTATTTTTATTTTTATGGACATAAAAAAGGGGCCCGCTGACCAGAGCTCATCTGTGGAGCCATCGACAAAGCTCCCCAGGTAGGGAATGCTAGGGTGAAATAGAATTCCAAAATGAACTTTGGAATGGGCAGGTGCGCCTTATAAAGGCCGCCCCTCAGAGGCCTCATCTAAGTCATTGATTAGGCTTACATAATCCTAATCTACAACTTGGGTGAGGCACAACCCAGCACCTGAAACAACTAAACCAAAAGCATATAAAAATGATCCGACTCAGATTTGGAAAATCTGAATCTGAGTCATAATGCAACAATTATAAAACTTGATTGTGTCAGCTGGCCTTCATGGCTGGTTACTCATTTTTAACACGTTAATTTGGACAGCTGTGCCTGCGGCATTCTGGCTCAGGTCTGAGTGCTAATTCACCCAGAGTTCCAGGTTGGTCTTATTAAAATTATCAGCACTCCCCATGACATAATGGAGTGACTCATAGCTCTGACCCTCTCCATCTCACCCTTTAGGTGGGATGTCGCATGTATTTTCTCAAAACAGTACCCATTCTCTTTTCAGTTGGCTGAGTTCAGACCAATCCTAGCCACCGTAGGTCAGGACATTAAAGAACTGAAATTGTGCTTAAACTTATCTGCTAACAACACTAGAGCAAGCCATAATTAGTTCAGATCATTTCCCCCTTTCCATTGGTTACTGCCATTAGTTCAGCAACAAAAATGCTCACCCACAAGCAAGATGCTGGGAATTTACCTGCTCCTACTCAGCCCAATTCGAATTTCCCTACTTCTGATACCTCTCCAAAAAACCCTCACTTCATCAGAGCACTATTCTCCACAATCTAACAAATTTGTCAAAAGCAAGCCTGCCATCAACTTTCCACCTGATTAAAGTCAGGGTGCTGAAGATCTTGCCAGTGAGGACGTCATTACCATGAAAGAAATAAGACGAATAAACATCCTATAGCTAATCTCTCCTTTACTAAATAAAGATACATTTATACCTCCAGTTCAATCTTAATTTCACTTACTTCTAGAGCCTCTCCTTACCGAGCTCCTCTACAGCCATTAGCATCACAATCACCAGTTTTATTACAATAGTCCCTCGTCACCTATTCCTAAGCTTACAGAAATTCACCAGCACCTACATCTAGAATCCTCAGCTCACCCCACTATTGACTCTCTGCAGGACAATTTATAACATCCATATTATTACGCTTCAGAGGAATGACTACCCTCAGTTACCCTATCCTGACAGTATAATAGGTGCTCACTGCCAGGTACTCTCCCAAGCTACCTGGGGAATAAATATAATTACAATGGATGACCCCGCCAAGGCTCTACTTGGCCTCTTACTGAAATATTCAGTGTCACTCAATGGGTAACTTACAAAGGAAACCGCAACCCTGAGAACAATAAACTCAAGCTATGCAATTCCATGCTGTGCATAATATCTCTATTCTGACCCTTGAACGCCAGAACTATCGCATTCAGCCTAATGAAGTTGCTGATAGTATTAATCAATTACTTATAGGTGCTCTTTTCCTTAGAGATCGCTCTCATTGCAACCGAGCATTGGCAGTTCCTGATAACATGTGAGCTCTATATGAATCCAACAACTTACCCAGCTCTGAGGTAGGAATATCTCGCACTGAGAATTATTTGCGCCAGTTTGTGCACCCAGCCATTCACCATTTAGTTCAAAATGATGGGAATCTACCATTAGGAAATCTTGAGACAGTTTACCTTGCCACAAGACTTACACTCCTATTTTTGGAATTCTACAACTAGGCTTCTTATGTTGTAATTGATATCCGTGAGGCCATTATTGAGAAACACACCCAACTTATCTCTATTAAAACCCAACTATCTCAACTGGATGTGGGAGTGCTAGCCTTTTTTTTTAGTACTAGATGGTGTGGGAGTGCTAGCCTTCTTTGCGAGGAAGTAGTTACTCAATTTAATGATACCGCCACTTTTATTGAGAGTCAGTTGCAACAAGCCATCACCAATTTCTTTTTTAGGCCAACTTAATATTTGTATCAAACAAACTTTATAAACTATTGAACCAAATTGAAACAGAACTCCAACCGGCGTTTTATGTCTCAGGTGTTCATGGAACTACGGGGCCTCCTGGCCTGTAGGTCCCCCAGCCCCCAGGGAGCGGTGATCAGCTGATCCTGCAAAAGTGATGGGGCCCCTGGTCTTGATGGGGGTGAAGGGCCACCTGGCCCCCTGGCTTTGGGCATCCAGGTCCTTGTGTCCCGGGCCTCCTGTCCCTCATAGACAACCTGGTCCCCCTGGGCTTTCTGGGCTGACTTTGCATTTACCTTCCCCTCCAAAGGATCATTCCTTCAGCCGCCTTCACGCTCTAGAATAAGACCTGAGAATATTGCTTGAAGCTGTTAGCTATATTGCTCTGGAGAACCTATTTATCCAAAATTTTACTGTTGATGCAATTAAGGAAGGGTTAGACAACACTTACCATCTTTAAGATTCCCTCACCTCAGATTTAACTCATTAAAATGAGAATCATTCTGTTGGAGCAAGAATATCATGATCTCCAATATCTAATTCAAAATTAATTTGTCAATATGGAATCATTATGAAATGAACTTCAACAAAAAGGGCTTTTATTTCTGATTACTATCACTTTTAGTACTACAATTTGATTTAAACAGCACAATTTGATAATCAATACCAGGTGAGATAAGTATGAATAATAAAGTAAAGAGCTGGGCGAACGCGGTAAAGGGCAGCAGACCTGGACCTGCACCACCCAAAGGTACCAAGCGCACAGGTGCAAATGAAAATCTCAAAAAATAAAAAACCCAAGGTGGTGCCCCCACAGGTTTCATTAATTTTTTTGTGAAATACTGCAGCTATATGGAAGTATCCAAATTACAACCACTGTCATTGGTGGAACACGGGATATGAGTTTTCCTGGGCTTAGAAACACCAACAATGTGGGAAAAGTTTGGTGAAGCCCAACATAAATTTTTCCTGCATGCGGTGTACTTAACAACCCATACTATCCGCAGAGGTTGGGTAGATCTTGGGTTTGAGACCGCGGAAGAAGCAAACAAAGCAGCGAAGGTCAGAGTGGTACTCGACTTTCCCAACAGACAGCAATTTGTACTGACCAGATGCACCCATTGGACTGAATCCAAAGACATTTTTATAATTTTTAATTAACTTCTGACCACACTGGCGCGCACAGTAGTTGAAAGACATCTCCAAGAAGGCTTGGAAGCCTATGGAGAAATCAAACAATATATGATGCAAAGATTCCACTGGTGCTAACCTTTAGCACTGGGAAGGCAATAGCAATTATTTTTCCAAACCAGGATGTAGTAGAGGATATTACAAAATCCCCCACATCGCATCCTTCACCATTGATGGGAAAAAATCCCAGCTGTTCCACACAACAGTGGAAAGCGCACCCCCCATATGCAACCACTGCCAGGCCTTTGGGCACAATATTCACGCTTGCCTCATAAAAGAAGGCCTAAGAGAAATGGATTTCTATGAGGAGGAAATGGGCGAGGATGACTCAGAGTATGCCAAAATCATGGATACTAAACAAACCTTCAACTGGGGAGAACACGGGCAATATAAAATATTTGACCTTATTTCCCCCAAAAAATGAAAAATGGCCAAACAAGCTCGCAAGCTGGCCATGGCCAAGGTAAAGGCCTCAGAGGAATCAACCATATTGCCAGAGCAGATCCAGGAAGACATGGATGAATTTGAGTCTCCTACGAAACCCACCTGTGGATATCCTGGCAGTGCAGGAAAACCACTGTCCACAGAGAGAGGAGGAGGTATGGGAAAAATGCTACTCCCAAAAATATTGTTTTGGTTGCAACACTGAGGGGATGATAGTACATGCAAACCAAAACTTTAAATTTATTAATAAAAATTTGTTCCTGGATGGCCGCATACTTGCTGTAATCTTCTCATGGCACACTGAAGTGCACACAATTGCCAGTGTGTACGCCCCAAATGGTGAACATGACCAAAGAGAATTTCTAATAGCCCTAACACAACTAAATCTACTAGCAAATAAATTCATAATGGGAGACATGAACTGCTGGATTAACTCAGATACGGACCAATGGCCATACACAATGGAGATACCACAAGGACAAGTGGAACTCCGCGTACTAAAGGCCACCCTGGGACTATATGATACACTACCAAAAAGGCTACCCCTGCTACAAAACATGACACGCCCACATGTACACAATGGTACACTTGTCTCTATGTCAAGGATAGACCTAATACTCGCACCAATAATTTTCTGGCACCAAATTCAAAAATTTAAAACTACAAAAATCGAATTTTCTGACCATCAGCTTGTTTTTGGTGTCCTACAAACCAGCGGAACCAAGCACTCAAGCACCCAGATGGTGCATAATACGCTCAGAAAGTTTAGCCGACTTGGAATTTCAATCCTGGATGGAGGAAATATCCTCAACCCAGGATTTCAAACACCTTTTGCTAAGACCCACTAACCACCTGGGAAAACTTCAAAAAATCAACAACCCAACAAATTAAACATACATCATCTAGAAGACACAGGGCAGTTTCAGCCATTATCAAACACATTTTGGCTGAAATTGACCATCTATAAGCCAATGTACCAAGCACAGGATACAGCCCTGGATGGGGTCGCAAATGGGCGGAGGTTTCTTCTTGGCTAAACACCCTGATCTGCGAACAACAACACCAAGTTGGAGTTCAATATAAAGGCAAAAACACAGGAGATGGAGAAAATTGCTTGAACTACTTTTTCCGCCAATTTCACGCCCAGAAAAATGCAATAGCTTGCACACAGGTCCATCGACTGGATAAATCTATAGTGGAAATACCTGAAGAAGTCACGACTGGAAGTGCACAGGTTTTATATGAAATTGTATAAATCTGAGCTGGTCAAACCAGAAAAATCAAAAAATTCCTTGGAAGCGCACAAATTGACACCACGGCTCAAAATAAAAATTTAAAACTTTTTATCATGTGAGGAATTATGGGAAGTAGTACGCGGTGCACCAAGAGGGAAAAGCCCTGGACCTAATGGGATTCCCTATGAATTTTACATAGAATATTTTACTAACATCTCTAACATTCTTCTAGCTTCAATGAACAAGTGTATTATGGAAACATGCCTCCTACCTGGAGGCAAAGAAGACTACACGGTCACTATATTAAAGAAAGGAGAAAGATTAGACATCTCTAACTGGCGCTCAATTTCCCTAACCAACACAGATAAGAAAATTTTTACAAAAATTATGGCCAAACGACTAGGAAAAATTGAAACTGATGCGATATCCCCATCACAATATGGATTTGTTCCAAGAAGATCCATACGGGATAACATCCACACAGTGGCAAATGTCTGCCAGTCCAAAGCCTCTGGAGCACTTGTCTTTTTAGACCAACAAAAGGCATACAATAGGGTGAACTGGACCTATCTTAGGGCCTGCCTCCAAAAATTCAAGCTCCCAAATAGATTCATAAACTGGGTGATGTTGTTCACAGAGTCTGCTACCATGGCTGTGCGGGGAGCAGGCATCTTAACCAACCCAGTCATCCCACAGAGAGGACTCAAACAAGGAGACCCCTTAAGCCCTCTACTCTACAATTTTAGTTTAGACCCCTAATCCAAAATATAAACACACTTCTCAAAGGCGTCAAATGTTAAGGGCCAACCACCAGTCAAAATGATGGCCTTCGCTGATGATTGTGTAGTGGGCATATCCAACAATCAGGACGCTTGCAGAATTGAGAAGATAATACAAGACTATTCAGCCAAAAGTAACGCATCACTTAACACTAAGAAAACGGAAATTATACTCCTGGGGAAATATCATACCCAGTGGAAACCATCTACCCAGAGCCAACAAACTAATATAACATCAAGTCTCCTTACCAGGCATAGGAGGCGAAAAGTAGCAACGACCTCATTGAAACTTCCATTCATTATTAAGCCAACAGCTGGTCCTGTTTGTCACTTAGGAGTATGGTTGGAAGCAGGAGGTTACGCCAACTCCATGATGAAAAATCAACTTCTAGACAAAATAATAAAACGCATTGCCTCCTTACATGGATGCCAAGCAGGTCTAACAGGAAGGGTTACAATAGCCAACTCCATGATTCTATCAGTAATATAGTTTACGGCCCATGCAATCACTTTCTCACCATCCTTCTTCAACATAATTCACGCCTATTACAAGGATAGCTATGTTCCAACCACAACACCCTGTACGCCTCAAAACCCTATTTGGCGCTAGAAGTAATGGAGGTATGGGGCTTACTAATTACGTAGAGCAAGAGACCCATATACTAGGATCCTGGATAGCTCATGTGATTAGTCCAGATCTTCCAGATACACACTGGGACAGAACAGCGAGATACAACTTCACACGTGCACTCCAATTAAGAAACCCAGATCACCCAAACACATTAATCAAGTATCTGGTATCCCATCCTACAGCGGCAGGCCCACACGGCACTCCTACACATTTCAAACGAATACTCCTAGCCATGAAAAGAGTGACATGTCAGATCCACATAAACAATTAGACTAGTCACCGAGAACTCCCAAGGCTATCCCATAGACTGGAAATTAATGCCCAAATAGTCACAGACAATATAATAAGCAAAGTACCAAGTACCATAGCCAGGATAGATTACCTGGACCTTATGGACATACCCTACAACCTGGAGACTCAAAGAAGGTTATGGAGGTACACACATTACCCTCTACTCAAACCCAGGATAAGAGCACATGTATGGAGGTGCATGAAAAGAGTATACCGCACAGCTGAACGGTCAAATGCCACTCACACTTCATGTACAATATGTGGTCAGTATGGAAGCCTAGCCACCATTTAGAACAATGACCAACATCAGTGACTGTATGGAAAGAGGCCATGCGCCTATTCAGCCAAGAAAACGGACAACCATTCAGCCTAGCAAGGAACATGTTCGCCATAAACATGGACTCTCCAATCCATCCATATCTCAGGGCATTAATAGTAGCAATAGAACTATGGACAAATCATACAATAGTACTGGAATCGTTTTCAGGAGCAACGTATACAATTCAAGAAGCCATCTTTCAGGATTTCACCAAATTCTCATATCTTCAAAAAATCTACTTCATCTATTCCCTTGACATCATTGGAAGGAGTGAGCAATATATCGCAATCTATCAAGGTTAATGATCAATCTGATCCCAATCAATTGATTGAAGATTCAATTGCGCAGAGATTAATTCACTCTAATAGATTATGAGCAGTTAAGAAGCCTATAAATATTCCCTCTTTTTGATAATAAATATTAGGTCAAATTATAACCTGTATTTTCAATTAAATTTGACGCCTTTTTGGAGAATCCGCCCTTTATAACTTCGAGATTAAACCTGCCCCATTGGAAGTGTAATTAAAAACTTCCATATTGGTGCTCACTACAGGGGCACTCTGAGTTACGCACCAGTGACAACGTCTATCACTACTATGGATTCTCATTTTTGCCTGATGAAGCTCAAGACCAAGAGCAGGGCAGCATTTCACGATGGGTCCATTCAACTGGAGCCCAAATCCTAAGATTACCCTCCATGTTGGAATTTCAGGACAACTTGGAATATTATGGTCCTAACTTAAGTTTTACCTCATACTTTCAAATACCACCTGAGGCTTTACGAAATATTATTAATCAAATGCTTGAAGGGTCCCTAATCCCTGGAATTCGTTCTACTTGATCTCAATCTAAGGCTGTACCTTCTATATTGTGGGAAGTGCTGCACACCTCTCAAATGCCAGGAATTGGCCCCAAGAAATATTTGCACCAACTCGTACATCCTACCTTATACCATTTATTACCTGTGGTTGGAATGCACCACCAAGGGATGCTCAATTTACTAGAAGGACTTCAGTCCTAGAATAATTATATTTCCAAATTTTTCAAGTCAGCCTCTGAGTTTAGCCGAGATAATTGAGATGTTATCATTAGTAATCAAGCTTTCCTCAACGAAGTACATCAGCAGATCATTCAGCTCAATTATGGGATGTCCAATTTTGTTGATGTACAGTTCCCCAAGCAAGTTCAGGAAATTCAGAGAGAATGGAGAGAGGGTATTTCCCAACTCTCTGAGCGTAGTCAATGAATGGAGGAGGAAATTAGAACCCATCACTTCCAATTGAAACAAATGTACTCAGGAATTCAGTTCCAGGTTAATGAAGTAGAGAAAGCCTCTGGAAATATGGGTCCTCCTGGGGTCGAAGGACCTTGTGGGCAACCTGGGGGTGTAGGCCCATGTGGACCTCCCGGAGCTGATGGGCACTCAGGATCTAACCAGAAAATGACTCTCTCTTGAACATGATGAACCACTTGCGTGAACAGTTCTCTAAATTGGCCAAAGAGTGTAACCTAACCCCTGATGGGGTACCAATCGATCTCCTCTTGTCACTTCAGTCATTATCTGATGAATTAATCAATCTAGGAAAATGGGCCAAGGACACCAATAACTTACTACATGCTTGTGAATCAAAAGGGGAACTGCTCCAAGCGAAAATTGAGACATTGGAACTCAAGTACAATGCTCAGAAGGAACAGATTTTTGAGCTATCCCGCCGATTAGATGAGAAAGTAGGGCAAGCTGATCTGAACCATCAGATTAGCAAAGTTTGTACTAAAGCTGTTGGTCCTTACCCTCAATTTTCTTCTCAAGTTTCTGATCCCACTTACTATATTTTCACTCAATCAGAACACCTGGAGTGCATGTTTTGACCACCAATGCTCCAATGAGTTTCAAGCCAGTATTCAAGGAAAAATACTCCCCAGAGGAAGGCAGCATTATCTCCTTTCTCTACCCTTATGAAAAGGCACTAAGTGAGGCCATGGATCACCAGAAGATAAATTACTTGCCTAATTTCCTTACTTGATTGGCTCAGGATATTATGGTTCCCCACTTAATGACTTGCTCTACTTGGTCTCAGGTCAAAGAAGCGTTGATCAAAGAATTTGGGAGTGAGCAAACCTCATCCTCTCAGAAACAGGCTTCTATAGTATGCAGCCCCACCAAAATGAATCTATCAAAGACTTTGCTCATCAGTTCTATTGGGAAGCTCAAATTCTAGTAGCCTGTGGTCAGTTAAACTTGGACGATGCAATTACTGCAGTTCTGTCAGCTTTTACTTCCAGGACTCAAATGCAAGTTTATCCAATCAATGTCAAAAAGAATTTCTGAAGTATTTTGGACATTAAGGAGGCCTTATATGGAACTGCCTCCTCAATTCTCCGAAAAACCCCAAGTTTATGAGTCTCCTAGACCTAGTCGCCCCAAAGTCTACGCCATGCCTGAGAACACTAGGGCGATTCAATGTAACTACTGTCATCGCTAAGTTTCATACTGAGGATCGTTATTTTAAAAAGGAAGCATATGAGAAGAAGAAAAGGGATAAGACCAATAAGATTCTCCACCTTGACAATGATATGAGTGCGCAGCAAGAGCATCAAAGTTTGATTGAGTGTAATAAAGACAAACATTCTTATTATTTCTTGCCCTTCTTATTGGCATTATCCTCTCAGTTCGGAAGCACCATTACCCATATCAACTTCTGAGTGAATCAAGTCAATGCCAAAGATATCATAGATACTGGATCTTCAGTGAATGTTGTCTTGTCAAATTTGGTCAAACAGAACAAATTAACACCCAATATTTCTCATTATGAAGAATATGGCACGGCTGGGCCTCAGAGTACACAGTCTATTGGAGATTTTTTGTCTTTTCCCCTGAAAATTGGGAAATTAACCTTTACCATACCAGCTATTGTACTTGATAATTTGAGTTACAACCTAATTTTGGGGACTCAATTTTTATGAGAATTTGATGGAATTATCAATTACCCTAACTCGTTGTTGTCTCTCTTGGGGTATAGAGTTCCCTTACTTTTATCTGATCATGCTACCACCCAATGTCAGTTATGTCTGCTAGAAGGAACCAAAAGGTCTTATTCACTTCAATATCATGTTGGGAATTCTCACGTAAAATTACCTCCTGCATCAGCGGATATTGAAGAGGGGATGCCTATTTTCTCCCCTGAGAAATTAGTTATTCCGCCAAAATCACAAGTAATTATTAACACTTCTTTGCATTTTTAGATTCCCAAGGGACATTTGTTACAAGTCCAAGGCACTGTCGATCCTTCTGTTAAAGAGCTCTTGCCTTGTCCTGGATTATTGGATTATGCTTATTCAGGATCATTGTCTGTATTACTGGCGAACCTTACCAATGAGCTGAAACTGGTAGATTGAGAGCATCCAATTGCTTATGTCAAATTACTGCTCTTATCTCATATCTATGATGTTAAACCCTTTGGGAGTCTACAAGACTTGTGATTGGAAAGTGATCAGGAAATCCTTACTGTGGGTCCTGCTATTGGAAAACACCTCTCTAGTGAACAGGAGAAACAAGTACTTTAATTTTTAGATGAATATTCTGACATCTTTGCTAAGCATACTTAAGATTTTGGGAAGATGAGAGGAGTAGTGCACACTGTTGAGACTGGTGATCACCTTCCGATTTGTGCGAAGCCCTATCATAAATCTAAAGTAGAAGAAGCCCAGGTTACCAAAGAATTACATCAATTGTTGGAGGCTGGATTATTGAATCCCTCCAATAGTCCTTGGGCATCCTCATTATTATTAGTTATGAAGAAAGATGGTTCTTATCAAGTCATGATGGATTATCATCGACTGAATGCCATAACTTAATGGATTGTATCCCTTACCTAGGATTCATGATTCTCTTAGGCTGTTGTCTGGATCCACCTATTTTTCAGCCATGGTGCTAGCCAGTGGATACTAGAAAATTGAGTTATCATCAGAAGATCGTGCCAAGTGTGCCCTGATATCAAGTGAAGGGTTGTTTGAACTAACTTGTATGCCTCAAGGACCAAGCAATGCCCCAGCAACCTTCCAAAGGGCCATGGACAGTATGCTACGGGATCTAAAGCTTACTTGTGTTCTGGTATATTTTGATGATATTACCGTGTTCTCCAAAACTTTTACCAAGCATTTAGACCATCTAAAAGAAGTTTTCAGCTGAATTTGGGGCTCTTCTTTAAAACTCAAACCCTCCAAATGCTCAATCTTTCAAAGCGAAATGGAATTTTTAGGACATCAGGTTTCAGCTAAAGGGATTCGACCCCTCTCAGACAAAGTTCAAGCCATCCAACGAATGCCTCCTCCCTCTTCTTTATGTGCTATCCAAGTCTTTCTTGGCATGGTTAGGTATTACAGGAAATTTGTTCCCAACTTTGCTGATATGGCTGAACCCTTATTTCACTATTGCAAAAAGGAATGTCCCTTGAGTGGGGGTCAACTCAAAAATAGTCATTCAATTCTTTGCATACCACCTTAATCAAGGCACCTGTTCTTATTCATCCCCAATTTGATAAGCCCTTCTTTTTACATAATTATGCAAGCAATATCGCTATTGGGACTATCTTATCTCAGTGTGATGAAGAGAAGAATGATCATCCTGTTGCTTTTTAAAGCAAAACTTTGTTGAAGGCCAAACGAAATTATAATGTTACTGAGCAGATATGTTTGGCAGTAATTCTATCAAACACTTCCGCCCTTTCTTATATGGTAACCATTTCACTGTTATTACTGACCATTCCTCCTTATGATGGTTGCAGAATATGAAGGATCCTGACGGGAGATTAGCCCGTTGGTCTTTAAGGTTGCAAAATTACGTATTCTCTATTGTTCATTGCTAAACTTTTCTTTATCGTTGCAAACACTTTTGCAACCTATTCAATTCAAGACTCAATCTAGTTTGATAATCTCACAGAGGAGATTAGTCTGCGCCCATGTCTGGGAGCAGTTGGGCAAGCAAGGCAAGAGGAGCAGGCGGAAGGCCCGTGGCCTCTAACGTTCGAAAACGCCCCGGATAATCTGGCAGAACAGAAAAAAATCTCAAAAAACTGGCGGTCACAATTTCCCCGGAGATACTCGTGTGGCAAGCACGATGCAACCAGTACATCAACATGCCACACTCCCAGCCACTTTCGTCGGTGGAATTTGGAGTCCGTGTGTATCTGGACATCCAAAAAACGGCCTTATGGGAAAAATTTTGTGAAGATGTACACAAAATTTTCCCGCCTGCGGTGTATGTTGCACCTCACTCCATGTCGCGCGGTTGGCTGGACCTGGGTTTTTTAAAAAAAGCAGAAGACGAGGCTGCAGCAGTGCGCATAGTGGTTGACCTCCCTGAAGGGCAATGGGTCATCAAAACCAAATGCACCAGATGGACAAAATCAAACCAGATTTTCCTCACGTTTGACTTTTTGCTTACTACAGTAAAACGTGACATTTTGGAGCAACACCTGAAAGATGGTCTCGCCATATATGGCGAAATATAATCTTTTGAAATGCAACATTTCACGCTGATGCCACACCTGTGCACTGGCAAAGCCATCGCAGTTCTGACCCCAACTGAGGAGACCGTGAAGGACCTAACCCAGATCCTGCACACCACCTTTATTGACATTGCAGGGCATACCACCCACCCATTCTGGGTAACCGTGGACAGCGCGCCCCCATTTTCACCCACTGTGACGCGTTCAGCCATAAGGCGCATGCATGCCCCATCAAGGAGGGCGTCACATTCCAAGAGCACCCCTCGGCGGCCATGGCCAGCGGAGAGGCGCACTACAAACCAACTGCAAGCACCAAGGAGGCTTTCCTGTGGGGAGCACAAGGCTGCTACCTATTGGTAAAGCCCATCTCCCCACAGGAGCGGAAGAAGGCCAAGCAGGCCTGTAGGGCCGCAGCCAAGGAAGCGGCCAAGGCCACCACCACCATCCCACACTCAAAACGCCAGGAGGACATGGAGACCTTCGCGGCGGAAGTGACTTGAGAATCCATCACCTTATCAGATTGGGAGGCCCATGCCGAGTGGGCCACTCAATCTGAGGATCCAATGGGAGATTTGATCTCACCCAATTGCTGCACCCAAGCTCCAGTCAAAACTGACTTGGGACCTATCCCAACTGAAATTTTTTTTACCCCGCTTGACGGTGCACCAAACTTATCCGCACCACAAAAAATTCGTCCGATGTCGAGAAAACAAAAAGGGAAGGCCAAAGCCAACGCGACTCTTTCTGCAAAAATTAACAAAAACCCCGATAGCGTTGCTGCTAACACCCACGCTGCTGTGAAAGCCTGTGGGGACCTTGAAGAGGCTGGTGGGCCCGGGGGCCCACCCTCGCACCTAAGGTGCAATGGGGGAAACCTTCACTCTAAGGACGCTGAATATCACCAGACTCAAGGCCTCCCCATCCTGGGCTAGGAAACTGAGTTTTTACAACACAATTTACCCGTGGATATCCTGGCCATCCAGGAGTCCCACTGTCCATGAGGTTCCGAGGAAGCTTGGAAAACAATGCTCCTCCCATCCCTATCCTTTTGGTCGAAGCACTGTGTGGTGCTAATTTGGAAAAATAATATTTTTAAATTCACATCCTTAGAAACATTCCTAAATGGCTGAGTGCTCGTCATCACCTTCTCGTGGGCCAACGTTGCACATACAATCATCAACATCTACGCCCCAAACAGTGCACATGAGTGTCAGGAATTTTTCTCATCAGTCAAATCCCTCCTGCTACCCCCTGATTCTTTCCTAGTTGGTGACATGAACTGTTGGCTAACCTCACCCCATGCCCCACAGGGTCACGTAGAACTACGCATTCTAAAAGCCACCCTTAGGTTAATGGATGCGCTGCCATGACATGCCCCACTGCTCAAAAACATGACACGTCCCCACGTCCACAACGGCCAATTAAGGTCCATGACCTGCATTGACCTTATTCTAATGCTGGCGAAATTCCAACCTCACATCTCCCACTTCAAAACAACAAAAATGGAATTCTTCGACCACTGACTGGTCTCAATAACATACCACTTACCCGTCACAGTTGTAAAGGCTCCACATTGGTGCAAAATCCGCCCCCCGAGCTCGCGTCACCAGGATTTTCCATGTGTGTGGAAGAGGCAACTTTGGCGAAATTGTTTGTTGCACCGTTTTGAGCGGACCCCATTTCCACATGGGCAACTTTCAAAGAGGACACCATCCACCACTATCGCCATCTCTACTCCAGACGCTCACGAGCCACATTAGCAGTTATCTCGCGCGCTCTGGTGGAATTGGCCCACTTGGAGTCCAACATTCCAGCCACAGGATACAGCCCTGCATGGGGCCAGAAATGGGCGGAGGCAGCCGCCCACCTCAACGCACTCAAAAGGCAACACAAACATCGGGTTTGTGTCCAATACAGGGCCACACGCATCACTAAAGGCGACAAGTGCACCGCATACTTCTTTAAAAAAATTTTTGCACCATGCCAGAGCGTGGCCTGTACACAGGTATGAAGATCGGATAATTCTATTGTGGACACACCGGCCGAAGTGGCAATTGAAATGCAAAAATATTACTCTGAGTTATACTGAGCTGAACCAATTCAGCTGGCCAAAATGGCAGAATTTCTTGACCGAGCTCATATCCACACCATTTTCTGATACCCAGAAATAATGAATTTAATTACTCTGAACGAATTATGGACAGCCATTTGCAGTGCGCCAAACTGAAAATGCCCAGGCCCAGATGGCATTCCATATGAGTTCTACAAAAATATTTCAAATATATATCCCCATTGCTGCTAGCCTCACTTAACCAAAGCCTGTTGGAAACGCGCCTCCTACCAGGAGGACATGAGGCCTTTACTGTCACACTCTTCAAGAAAGAGGATAAGCTTGACTTAGCCAACTGGCGCCCCATTTCTCTAACAAACACAGACGCCAAAAGTTTAACAAAAATCAGGGCTAACTGTTTAGGGACTGTAGCATCTGCCACCATCTCCCCAGAACAATTTGGTTTCATCCCCAGAAGGTCGATTTGGGATAACGTGCACTCTGTGGCTAATGTATGTCAGTCCACAGCCTCTGGGGCACTTGTATTCTTGGACCAACAAAAGGCCTATGATAGAGTAAACTGGGAATATCTCAGGGCCTGCCTCCATCAATTCCGCCTACCCCCGCTTCATAAACTGGGTGATGCTGCTCACGGAATCTGCAACAATGGCAGTGCGTGGCCCAGGCTTAATAACGGAAGTAGTCCGCCCTCAAAGGGGCCAGCAACAAGGGGACCCCCTCAGCTCACTCTTATACAACTTCAGCCTTGACCCACTACTGCGAAATGTGAATGCCCAACTCACTGGGGTCCATGTGCCAGGCCAAACCCCAGTCAAGATGATGGCATTTGCAGATGATTGCGTGGTGGGGGTGTCTAATAACAAAGATGCACGCGCGCTTGAAGCCCTCATCCAGGAATAAGACCAGGTAAGCAACGCGGCACTGAACGCCTCCAAAACTGAAATCATCCTCCTTGGTCGGTTTCAGAACTGCTGGGCCCCAGCAAGTAGTTCTCAACCTGGCCCATCTGCTCGCCCACGTCCACGCCTTACTAACTCAACACACACCGCTCCACTGGTGCTCCCCTTCGTGCCACGTCCTACCATAGGACCGGTGCGCCATCTGGGAGTGCGGATGGAGGCAGGCGGATATGCGTCAGCAGTAATGGAGTGCCGTATACTGGACAACGTGACGAAGCGAACCGCCTCTCTCAGAGCCCACCCTACTACCCTCACTGGCAGGGTTGTTCTTGCCAACTCTATGCTCCTATCCAAAGTCTGGTTCGGAGCCCACGCCATCCCCTTCTCCCCAAGCTTCTCAAAATCCCTGTACGCTTTGCTGCAAGGATGGCTTTGGTCAGGCCGCCCTCCACCAGTACGGCTAGAGATCATGTTTGGCCCTCATCATCAAGGTGGCATGGGCCTGCTTGACTTAAAAGCCCATGCTGCCAAAATCCTGGGCATCTGGATCACGGCCGTCACTGCTCCTACACTCCCATCCCAACACTGGTCCCGCGCAGCCGCTCCAACTTCTCCTGAGCCTTGGGCCTCAACAATCCATCAAACCCCCACTCCCTGATGAAACACCTAGCATCACACACATCGGCCACAGGTCCTCACGGGACTAAAACCCACTACAAACGAATCCTACTCTCCATGCGAAGCGCAGAGTGGAGAATTCGTATTAGCAGACATACAACCCGAAGAGGCTGCCCCTCTCCTCAGTTCACACAAGAGGTACAGGGGCTACCCATCCATGATGGCGTGATCCCCATTCGACCCCATGTCCTATCCAGGGTGGACTACCTGGACATGATGGACATCCCTTATTCCACTGAGACCCAAAAGACTATCTGGAAATACGCACACCATGCTCTGTTGCAGCCTCAAGTCCGCTCCCATGTGTGGTGCTGCCTGAGGCGGGTGTATCATACAGCTGAGCGCTCTAATGCTTTACACTCATCCTGTGTCGTGTGTGGCCAGTATGGAACGCTGTTCCACCGCCTGGAGAAGTGCCCCACCTCTAAAGTGATATGGCGCGAAGTCCAACATCTGCTGGGCCAGGATCAAACGCATCCCTTCAGTCTGTCAAGAGATATGTTTGCTTCATCAATGGCCTCCCCTTCCACCCTACCTCCGTGCTCTGGTGGTTGCAATCGCCATGTGGACTATACACACGATTGTCTTGGATGCCATCGCTGGCTCCATCCCCACCCTCCCAGAAGCTGTCCACAGATTCCAGTCTCATTTGGTGGACCACTTTCAAGTGTGGATGTTTGAATACCTCCTACCGCGTCGCCGACAGCTGGTCTCCTCCTGGTTCCCAGTCTGGTTTATCAAATCAGACCCCTTCCTCCACACGTGCTCAATAGTGGCTACGGCCCCTTCACACGTTACCTCCCCTCCCCATAAGTGGCGTTCCCGCTGGCAACAAGAGATAGCATCGCTTCTCTGGGGTGCCTCCCCTGGTACTAAGTTTATCTTTCCTGAGTCATATTCAGAAGTGTCCATCCCATGGTCGGCCTTCCCCAAAATAAATTGGAAATCTACTGTTCATTGCTCAGGGGCTCAGCACCAAAATGCTGATGGGTTATCCCGACTGCCTATTCTGACCTTGGAACTATAAAAATAAGAATGCTTATACAATCTTATTGGATGATCTGAGTTATGGGACTGAGAGACTAAAGAGGATCGAGCCTTTCTAAAATCAATTACTAAAGATACTATGATTCAAGATGGAGCTTTGTATTAGAAAGTCAAATCCAAGTGGTTGTCCTTCCTACATCCCAACTCTAGAATTCACGCTGTAATGGAAGGTCATGAATAAGTTGGTCATAGCGGCTTAAAGAAGACTCAAGAATGGTTGAAGACTCAATACTATTGGAACAACATGACTGAGTTCATTTGAGAGACCCTCAACTCATGTCTTATCTACAAAAGCCATGGAACTACCAACCCTACATATCAACATCAAGTTATTCCCCTGACTAAGGCGTTTGAGGTGGTCAGCATTGATGTTGTAGGTCCTTTTCCTTGGGGATTACATGACCATCAGTATATCATTATGGCTGTCAACCATTTAACCAAATGGGTTGAGGCTATTTCCATTGCTACCCCTTCGCTAAGACTACAGCGCTATTTTTTTAGTACTAGATGGTACTATAGCGCTATTCTTATATCAGCATATCATTTCTCAACATGGGTGTCCCAAGGTCCTTATGTCAGATAATGAGACTAATTTCAACTCACAACTTATAAAGGAGCTATACAAATTATTTAACACTACTCAGCGATTTGTTGTCCCATATAATCCATCCACAAATGTGGCCATTGAACGAGTTAATAAACCCTGGTCTCAATTCTAAGAAAGATGGCATCCACTGACCCGACTCAGTGGAATTTTTATTTGCCTAGTGCCTTGTTTGCTTATCAGATAAGCTATCACCGCATTATAAAGTTGTCCCCATAAAAGTGTATATATGGGCGGGATCCTTCAGTCACTTCTAGTGTTAAGACTATCCTTGAGGAAAGTAATTAGGAAATCCAATTTAATTATGAGGAATTTGGCTGACGAGATTATCCATCTTCAGGCTCAAGCAATGAATTTGATTGAAACAACCACATGAAAAGAGACTCAAATAAGCAACCAACACAAACCTGTCTTACCTGAATACCAGATTGGGGATTATGTTATGTACTATCATTCTCAGCCTGGTGGGTGGACTGAAAAGTTGGGAACTGATTGGTCTGGTCCCTAAAGAGTTATATTTAAAAAATGATTAGAGTATTCGATTGTTCATATTGATACTGGTATAGTGGTAATTTGTATTCATCCTAGGTTTTTAAGAAGTCATCCTCCGCCACAATTGAATCTTAAAGGGGGAAGTATCAGGATTTCACCAAATTCTCATATCTCCAAAAAATCTACTTCATCAATTTCCCAGACATCATCAGAAGGAGCGAGCAATATATTGCAATCTATCAAGGTTAACGATCAATCTGATCCCAATAAATTGATTGAAGATTTGATCGCGCAGATATTAATTCACTCTGATAGATTATGAGCATTAAGAAGCCTATAAATATTCCCTCTTTTTGATAATAAAATTAGGTTGAATTATAACCTGTATTTCAATCAAATAAGATGCCTTTTTGGAGAATTTTCCCAGTGTAGCTATGAGATTAAACCTGCCTCATTGGAAGTGTAATTCAAAACTTTTCTAGACCATCCATTGCTTCCACAGCCATATATTGAAACATTTCCAAGCATGGCTGTTTGGACACATGACCCCTGAAACAGAAGGACAATCAACACATGGTTCCCCATATGGTTCCTAAAGGTTGATCCTTTCCTTCAAACATGCTGCATCCAAGAATAAGCCAGCATAACTACCCTTCCCTACCATCTTAATTTTGGTGATCTTTGAGACAACAAGAGGGGCCTTAAACCCTCTGGGGTATCTTTAATTGTCAAATTTCATTAGTTTCTCCCTATATCAGAAGTGCTTGTCCCTGTTCAACTTTCACTGAATAAATAAACTTCAACAAAAAGCTTCTATCACATCCCTAATTGCCCAAATTGGTGCTCTTTAAAAATAATATGAACAGTTTTTGACAACAAGCTGATTAAATTTAAAACCTTGTGCCTCCTTACGAGTCAAAGCTATCCAAAACTAATTGAACTAGTCCAGTGGGCGTTAATGTTATTTCAGCTTTCATAGGAACTACCTTTAAACCTTCTTTTAAAGACAAGTTCACTCCTGGGGAAGGAAGTATTACTTCATTTTTTATTTTTGATAGCGCAATGGAGGAAGCTCTTGACCGTCAGAAAGTTAGATGCTTATCCTCTTGCCTTAGTAGATCCACTCAAGAAATCATGGTACCCCACCTAATGTGATGCAATACTTAATCCGAAGTTAAGGCTATGCTTATTAAGGAATTTAGTAGTGACCTGACCTTGGCAAATCAGAAACAGACCTTTTGAGTATAAAGTTAAGACGTGGAGAATCCCCTGCAGACTTTGTTTCTCAGTTATATGCCGAAAGTCAAGCGTTGGTGACCAATAACCGCCTTACACTTGATGCAGTTGTTGCCATCCTATTCACATTAGAGTTCAACCCGCAACTCCATCTCCACATGACTTCATTGAAACGAAACTTTACTTCTAGCTTAGATACTATGGACGCCCCCCTTGAAATTCCCACCTCTGTAGTTACTGCCACTCCTGCTTCCGCTTCAGCCTCCCATCCTCAAATTCATGTGGTAAACAACTATGAGTCTGGGAAAAATCATGCCTGACCTAACTGCACCTATTGTGGATGACGCAACTACACCATTCTGCATCGTTGGACGAAAATTGCTGATGAAAAAGTAAAAGAGAGGTCAGCATAGGGCGAGAGGCTCTTTATGCTGATGACTTCGCTGTGCCTCAGAATTAATTGGTTCATACTATTTCTGCTGACCTTGCTGGTCCTAGTGCTCCTGAAGAGGAAACTCCTATTGAGCTTTCAGTTGAAAATAAATCCAGTGATATTTCCTCCTATCATCATTCTAAGCCTGCCCCTACAGCTATATATTCTATCCCAGCCTAATGGGGAGTGATGATGACCCATATTGAGGTGGTAGTCCACAAAGTGAAAATTCTCGCTATTGTTGACTCTGGTTCCCCTATTAACACTAATTCTTCTCAACTAATTAAAAATTAAGAGACAGCCTTATAAGAACCATTCTTTAGAATATGGGACAGATGGTACTGCATATGCTTGAGATATAGGTGCTTACTCTCACTTGAACCTGAAGCTAGGTGGTCTACAGCTCTATGTCCCCGCTGTAGCCCTAGATAATAATATCTATGACCTCCTATAAAACACTGGGTTCCTTAAGGAACATGCTGCTATTGTTAACTCCAAGGATAACTTTATTTCTATATTATGATACCGTGTTCCATTAATTTAACTTCTGCACTTAGGAAAAAAGGGAAGCGGAAGTTGAGGACATGCCTGCTCAAATACCCTGCCTCAGTTGAGCATTTAGAATATCGTGTGTAAGGCCCAAAGTTAAGTTGCCCCCTCCCATGGTTGAGGCTGAGGAGGGGATGTCCTTACATTCTCCCCACGTCATTACCATACCTCCACAGGCCCAAATCCTGGTGGACACTAGAATTCAGTTGGTTCCCCCTCCTGACCACTTGCTCAAGATTTTTAGTTTACCTAATCCATCTGTATTTGAAGATATCCCCTGTCCAGGGGTTTTAGATCCAGCTTACTGAGGCACTGTCACTGTTCTTCTAGCCAACCTCTCTTGGTCCCCTAAAGTCATTGAGCTAAATCAACTGATCATCTATGTTCGCCTCTTGCCTTATGACCAGGTGATGGGGTTCATGAAGTTTAGACCCTTTGTGAGTTTGGTTTAGAGGATCCCCCTGTTGTTGCTGCAGTGCCCTTGAAAATCAGTTTTGATTTTTCAGCTGCGCAAAAAGTGGCTGTGGAAGCTTTGATTGACAATTATTCAGATATTTTATCATCTGGCCCCCACAATTATGACCATATTCAAGGCGCACAACACCAGGTCGATACTGGAGATTCTTCTCCTTTGCACTCCCAACCTTATCAAAAATCAAAAACTGAAGAAGCCTAGGTCACCCTCAAATTAAAACAATTTTTTGATACTGGCCTCCTTCAACACTCTCTTAGTCCCTGGTCCTCCCCTCTCTCCTATTGAGAAAGAAAAAGGACAGGAGCCACCGTGTTGTTATGGACTATCAATGTTTGAATTATATTACATGTAAGGACAGTACCCTTTACCCTGCATTGAAAACCATTTATAATCCTTATCTGGCACACAATATTTTTCCGTGATGAATCTAGCCAAAAGCTACTGGAAGATTGATATCTCCGCTGAGGTTTGTGCCAAGTGTGCCTTTATCTCTCATGAGGGGTTGTTTGAGCCCACCCGCATGCCACAGGGGTTATGAAACGCCCCTGCCACCTTCCAACGGGCTATGGACCAGTTGTTTGAGACCTTAAACTCATATGAGTGTTATTCTACCTTGAATATGTCAACAGCTTCTTTCAAACTTTTACAGCTCATCTCAATCATTTTTGACAGATATTTCAGCAGCTAAGTGAGGCCATCTTGAAACTAAAACCTTCTAAATGTAAATTTTTTGAACGAGAAATGGAATTTTTAGGTCACAAGGTGATGCGTCAAGTTATCCTCCTCATCCCAGATAAGGTCCCTGCCAAAAATGCATGCTCATTCCAAAAAATTTACAAGACATCCAAGTCTTTCTGTAAATAATGGGCTACTACGCCAGTTTGTCTCTAATTTTGCTGACCTTGCCAAGCCCTTAGTTGAACTCCTACACAAAAATGACCCTCTTTTGGGTCCCTGAACAGCAACAATCTTTTGATTCCCTGGGCACTGCCTTATTATAAGCCCCCATCTTAATACATCCATAACTTTGAGCAACCTTTTGTTCTCTTCACTGATGTCAGTGTTACCTCTGTGGGCGCTAATCTATCCAGTTAGACACAGACCAAGTTGACCATCTGGTTGCTTATTTTATCAAGACGTTAACCAAAGCAGAGTGGAATTACTTAATAACTGAACGTGAGTGACTGGAAGTTTTACTTGCTATAAATCACTTCTGTCCCTATTTATATAGTAAATATTTTATATTTGTTACTGATCATGCTTCCCTCTGTTGGCTTTGTCAAATGTAAGATCCTAATGGGAGGTTAGCTTTCTGGGCTCCCAGGATCCAAAATTATGTTTTTTATAGTTCACCAAGCTAGCGCGTTCATCAAAATGCGGATGGATAGCTCGTCTCCCTATTACACATATAACTATCCCAGAAGATGATTGACTTTATGAGCTTCTCCCTCACCCTGGGTTATGGCCTCAAGAATCTCCAGACGTTCAAGCCTGATTAAAGAAGATGACTGCTAACACTAAAGTTGTCTATGGGGCTTTAGTAAAACAGGTTGGCACCTCTTTTCTGCCCTATCTCCGCCCTTCGCTCCATACTGAGACTATCTTGGAGGCCCATAAAACCCTTGGGCATGAGGATATAAAGAAAATTCTTGAGTGATAAAAACCAGATGCTACTGGGAGAATATGGTCGAGTCAATTCATGATGTTTTGGAGACTTGCTTAAACTGATACTCCCAGGATAACTTTAATCCACACTTTAAATTCAAGCTTGTATCCCCAGGGGCCCCTTTTGATACTGTTAGCATTGATGTCGTAGGGACATTGCCTATGGCTGTCTATGGCCATCGCTATATTATCCTTGCCATTGATCACCTAACAAGGTGGGTTGAGGCCACTTCAGTTCCTCATGCTACTGCCAGAGCTACCGCCCTTTTCTTATATCAACAAGTATTCTCTCATCATGGTTGCATGCGGGTACTATTATCATACAATGGCACAAATTTTATTTCTTCTATATTTCAGGAATTTACTTCTCTGCTGGGTATAAAGCACATCTTCATGACACCATATCACCCAGCCACCATTGGCATTGTAGAGCATGCTAATGGAACCTTAATTTCTAACTAATAAAGTTGGCCGCTTCTAATCCTGTGCATTGAAATGATTTTCTCCTTAGTGCTTTAGTGGCCTATTGAGTTAATTACCACATAATAATTAAGATGTCCCCATTACAAGCCCTATATGGGCGTGAGCCGCTGTTGCCTTCCAGATTTCACCCTATCCTCAGATCAGCTAATCTAAACAATGTAGAGCTTACCCTTTGATGGTTAACTGATAAGATCATTTGTCTCCAAGATATGGATAATGAATATATAAAAACTACCAATTTTAGAGAAGAAGTTCAAGCTAATGAGTGCCGACCCACGCTCCCTAAATATTCTTTAGGAGATTTAGTCTTATTATACCACCATCGCCCTGGGGTAGGAACCACAAAATTGCCACTACTTGGTCTGGCCCATATTGGGTAATACACCGCAGGGGGCCAAAATACTCTATTGCTGCTACTGGTACTGGTATTGTAGTTAATCGCGTCCATAGCCGTTTTCTAAGCAAGTACCATCCCCCTTGGCAAGATCTTGAAGGGGGTGTTGTTGGGATTCAACTTACTCTCACTCAGCCCAATTCAAAAGTCCCTACCTCTGGTACCTTTCCAAAAAACCCTCACCTCATCAGAGCACTATTCTCCGCAATCTGACAAATTTGTCAAAAGCAAGACTGCCATCAACTCCCCATCTGATCAAAGTCATGGTGCTGAAGATCTTGCTAGTGGAGGACGTCGTTACCCTGAAAAAAGTAGGACGAAGACACATCCTATAAATATTTGCTCCTTTAACTGAATAAAGATACATTTTTGCCTCTAATTCAATCTTGATTTCATATACTTCTAGAGCCTCTTCTTAGCGAGCTCCTCTTTAGCCATTGGTATCACAATCACTAGTTTTATTACAATAGGTCCTTTGTCACCTAATCCTAAGCTTAAAGCTTTTCACCAGCCCCTACATCTAGGATCCTCAGCTCACCATGCTATTGACTCTCTGCAGGACAATTTATACCATCCATTTTGGTATGCTTTTGAGGAATGACTACCCTCAGTTACCCTATCCTGACACAGGGCCATGTCTATTTCTTGCTACCAGCTAAAATCCTGTTTGGTGCACACCAGGTGTCATTTGAGGCCCTGTTAGACACAGGAGCATCCAGGAATATCATGAGTTTAAAGTTGGCGCATCAGTTGGAATTGTACTTGGAAATTGGACTGGAGGTGTTGGTTGCATCATCTTCTGTACAGTCATCTTACAAGGTGTGTCACCAAGTTCCATTCTGGGTGGGCAATTTTAAATTCTGTGATTATTTCTCTGTTATGTCTGACATAGTATTACCAGTTATCTTTGGTGTGGGTTGGTGGAGACGCCAAAAAGAGAAGGTTAACTTAACCTCAAACATGTTGCACTTTGAAAATTCTCAGGGTGGTGGTGAGCTCCCACTCCTCAATCATTTAGGAAAAGCGTGGAACAGAGGTACCATTTCCACGCTCGCTACACCCAAGAACTTGCCTCCTGATTTCCTTCCATCTGTGATGGCGTATAAGGGGATCTTTGATATTGCAATAGCTGTCCAACTTCCGCCACATTCAAAGTATGACATTAATCTTTGCACAACAGTTCAGGTGGTTAATATAAATTGCCCACTATATCCCCATACAGTGGAAGAAACTGTGTCCTTGGATGTGTGGATTGACAACATGCTTTCAAAGGGATGGCTATAAGGAAACCTCTCCATCTGTATCTCCCATTATGTTTGCAAAAAATGCTGACGGCACACTGTGCCAATGTGTGGATTATGGTCACATAACAAAGTCACAGTCCATGACCCCTACCCACTTCCATTGGAACAAACAATTGCTTAAGCAATCGTGCAGTCAAGATTATTTTCAGGACTCGATTTGGTAAACGCCTTCAACCAAATACAGGTAACTGAAGATCAGGAATGGCTTACCACTATCTGAACGAGGGTAACATATTCCAGTTCTGTGTCATTCTTTTTGGATTAAAGAATGCGCTATCACATTCCATCAGATGGTCAATGATGTGCTGGGTGATCTGCGCAACACGTGCGCAATTTCTTACCTTGACAATATCCTCATTAACTCCTCAACCTCTGAACAGCATGCAATAGATTTGGAGGCTGTGATTGCCACTCTGCACAAGGCGGGCTTATTTGCGAAGCCATCAAAGCGTAAGTCCTCCTGCAATGAGGTTAACTTATTGGTAACTTGATTTTAAAAGATGGTTACGAAATTCCACCCTGCAAACTTGAAGCCATCCTTGAGTGGTCCACCCCGATGACCCAGAAGCAGTTGCAGAGATTTTTGGGCACTATCATATTTATAAATGAAATTTTTTCCCACCCTCTCACAATTGGCTGCGCCGTTGCACCCCCTCATTAGCAATATTGTCCCATGCAGTTGGACCGCAGAATGCCAGCAGGCATTCAATGCTAAAAAACAGGTATATGTGTTGCCACCAATGCTCAAGCATGATGACGTAACCAAATCTTTCATTGTCAAATGTGACGCCTCTTCAGCTGCAGTGGGAGCAGTTTTGTTACAGGAACATGTGAGTGTGGAGAATCCTGTAGCGTATTTCTACTGAAAGTTTATGTCCACAGAGCAGAACTGGTCTATTTATGACAAGGAGCTAGCAGTTGTATCATGGGCGTTAATCCCATTGGCGGTACCTCTTTCAGGGCGCTTTGCATGAGGTGAGAGTGAAGACAGACCACCAAGCCCTTATGTACTTCCGTAAATTGCAGAAGCTGGCACACTGTCAGGACTGGACATACCATGACCTATGCAGCTTTAACTTTAAGCACAAGTTTGTATAGGTGTCACTGAACATTTTTCCTGATTTCCTGAGCCAGAACTCCGCCTTATGTCCCACAGAGGCGGAGGAGCAAGAGCTCACCACAGTGATTTCGCCAACCAAAATCTTATCCATTGTCCCACCTGTAATTTTATCAGAAGATCTGGACCCAACCGCCCCCTGTCATCTAAGGTTTTGGCTCACCAGTTGACTTTTCCTGAAGGCTTGGAGCTGTTGGTGCAGCTTGCAGATCTGGGGCACAAGCGCTCCCACTACTCAATGGGGGTTTTGGGATTTATGTTTCAGTCTCGGTTGTGGGTACCTCCCCAGCTACACGCCAAAGTGATCCAGGTTTATCATGATCCACCGGCGGTTGGTCACCCCAACGTGAAAAGTGTTTCAACTTAGTGAAACAAACATACAATTGGCCTGGAATCACCAAAGATATTCATGCGTAGATAAAAAGTTGCATGACCTGCACACATGTAAAATTGGACAGCTCTGGGCAAAACGGACTTCTCCACCCACTGAAACAGGCTGAGGGGCCATAAACATTGGTGTCAGTTAACTTTATAGTTGTGCTCCCTACCTCAAATGGTCACAATGCTATCATGGTCGTTGTAGACTGGTTCAACAAAATTTCTTTATATATTCCCTGCTCAATTTCTATCACCTCAGAGGAAACTTCTCACCTGTTTGTCCGCCACGTTTTTTCTATGTTTGGATTACCCAAGGAAGACATGAGAGATAGGGGCCCGCAGTTCACTGCACGCTTTTGGATGGCCCTTCAGTCCATTCTGAAAATTTAACTAATCCAATCCACAGCATATCATCCCCAATCAGAAGGACGGACTGAACGTACTAATAAAATCCTGGAGCAGTACCTCTGGTGTTATGCCACCGCTGCACAGGACACCTGGAAGAATGACCTTCCATAGGCTCATTTTGCCTATAATAATGCCTCACACACATCCACGGGGTTTCTCAGCATGAAGAAACGTTGGGGTACAACCTTTCCTTATCTCCTGGTTCCTGTTTTTGTCCCAAGGTTCCCGCAGCAGCCAAGCATGTTCTACAAATCCAGGCTACTCAGTCTCTGGTCTGCAAACACCTTAATAAAGCAATTGCTGACTATGAGGCGATTTTTTGACCAAAAGCTCATGTCTGCTCCCAATTTCAAGGTAGGTTCGCAGGTAATGCCTGACACTCACCACCTGCGCATCAAGGCCTCCTCACAGAAATTTGCCAGTAAGTGGTCAGGTCCCCATGAGGTCGTTGAAGATTTGGTAAATGGATTATTCCGTTTGGAGTTCCCTCTCCACTGGAAACAGCACCCAGTTTTCCACGGCTCCCAGATTTCTCCCTTTACCAGTACCCCACATAAGGATCCTGAACCCATCTTTTTAGGGGTCAGTCAAATCTGAAGTGGACGCAAAATTTGGCATCATGTCGGTCCCACTGTTCAGTTCTGTACCTGGTGGCTTGAAAGGAATTTCCTGCATATGAAAACAGCTAGGTCAGCGCTCATGATTGTGCCAAATGTTGTGAGTTGGTGGAAGTATTCCATATGGCACATTCCAAAGCTCCTTGACCTCCTCCTAAGGTCGCTGCGAGTATGGCCTTCAAACTCCCCAAGGCCTACAAGAAATTTTTCATTGGCTCAGTTCCCCAGCGGTGGTGCTTCACCCCTTCCTAAAGGGAAGGATAATGTAACTATTGAGCAGGAACCACTCCATTTGAATCAATAGCAATTTTTATTCCGCTCAAAAAAGGGGCGGCGGTTAGTACCTGTGCCTCTCACCACCCAGGGTTTTATGGCCCATGTGGTGGATGAGAGATGGGTCACGGCATACCCCTGAGAGTTGCAGTACCCCTCCCAGCGTTATCCTCCGCTGAGCTTGTGGAAAACATTTGGAGCTTTGCCAGGAGATGGTAAGATTGAACAAAAACCATAACCTGCCGAGATCCTGTCATTGTGTTAATGTCACACCTTCCCCCAACAGGTATGGGGGTGATCAACCCCTTCCCCACCAACTGGGATCAGCCTTATGTGGCTTGACCCTGGGTGCAACCTGCCATCCACTCAAAACGCTGCTGCCATATCAAATGAATGCAAAAAATAAAAAAAATAAAGTTTGAGTAATGAGCCCAAAACAAATTCAGCTAAGCAGTCTGGACTCATGTTGGTTAAAAATTAGTCCAGGTAACCAATTTGACAGCTTGATTCAATTTATTCTGGATGGTAGTTGCACAAATGATGCAATTTTCCCTAGTGAGCTTATAGGTAGCAGTTCCCAACAGGTACACTGTCACTCCATTTTCTTAAATTTCCCTCTTTTAAATTAAACTTGATAAGAGAACTAAGGATTTCAATCTAGAGTGCTTATTAAAATTAAGAGTGCGATGATCTCTGGTCTAAGCACCCCCTGGCTTGCCTTCATGACTGGTGTTATAACTTGAAAATATTGTTGAGATACGCCAGGAAATTTTGTGCAGGGTCAAACTCACTACAATTGGATGGATATATAGAGATCGCCAGTCCCCAGAGCATACTTGAAAATATAATAAAATTTGGAGCAATTTCCTAATTAACACCTCTTTAGCAACCTTAATATTTATTAGAAGATCTTCTCTGCTCAATTCTCACTTCTCTACTAAAGATCCTCCCCTTTCAATCATCTCATCTCACTTATATATCAGTGACTTTGGTCAATACATTCTTTTGGCTTAGACTATTCAGTTCTACCAATTTCTCAATTGCTCTGGTAAGGTATGGTATTCTTAAATTCCCTATAGCATTAGTTCAAGGCGATCTAAGCAATATTCATCAAATATTGACATCTCCTTATTGCCTTATTTGAAGGAGACACAATGATTACCCTTCCTAACCAAATATTGCCTCATCCCAAGGCGCTTGAATATTTTACTCTTTAAATCATTGTTGGCGAATTCTAGCTAACCCGCCATGGCTATTTTGGGCTTATTGTCCAGTCATATCAGGATCTTTAAATTACCCCCTTGACTGGAGGATAAGTCTCCTATTGTCTATATACCCAAAGGAACTTTGCATGCACTTGGTTGAAAATTTAATCGCTTGCAGGGTCCTTGGTAGCCTAGGCGTTGAAGCCTGTTTTCTCAATTATTTTATATGTACCAATCCAAATGCTGGTCAATTTGTGCTTCCAACTGAACCCATGTTGGTCATGGCATAGAACCATATCCCCATCTTTGAACTGAGCTAGCCCACTACGCCGCACCTGATCAGCAGTCTGATTCTTTATTTTCTTGGCTAAGATGAACAAGTACGCTTTGGTTTGCAACTTGATTAATGTGTTTGTTAATTTAGTCAAGTTTTAATGGGGATCCATTCTGCTGATATCTTCCATGCAGGCATAGATCAGTTCCAGAAGAGCTGGGTGTGTCCATATAGTAACTGAAAGGGAATCTTCCCCGTGACAGAATGATAGCTAATATTGTAAGTGAAGACAGCGGTGGAAAGGAGAGAACTCCAATATGAAGGTCGATCTGCTACCAATTTGCAGAGTATTTTCACCAAAGTCCTGTTAGCTCGCTCGACCATCCCATTGGACTTGGAGTGATATGGGGTCATCAAAACCTCGCGGATGGCCATAAGCTTGTTTAGCTTGGGAAAGATGTGGGAGTTGAAGTTAGTTTTGTTATCAGTAAGGATGAACTGAGGGTAACCATGTCGTTGGATAATACATTCTATGATGAACTTAGCTACTGTGACTGCCCACAGATCCTTGATTGCCTATGCTTCTAATCACCTGTTCAAGTCGTCTATCGCCACCAGATTGGATTTGGACGGTAAGCTCCTGTTGGTAGAGGGCCAATGATATCAAAGGAAACCGTATGCCAAGCAAAATGTGGTTTCACTAATTGGTATGAAGTCTTCTGGTTGTACGGTTTCTCCACTTGGCACTGGTAGCAGAAGGTTTTGGTTTCAAGCTCGTCAAAGTTCATGCTCTCCCAATAATACTGAGGGCGCAACAATTCAGCCGCCTTGCAAATGCCACCATGTCTAACTGCCTTATGTGCGCTCATGATAATGTTAGGCCATGCCGAGGATCACAGAAAGTTCACCGTGGAGTCTCCATTCTGTTTGTAAAGTTCGCCGTTATTCTGGAACGTATTGGCCCTTATTACATCTAATACCTTGATGACTTGAGGTGACTCATCATCGTTTTTACTGAGAATTTTGTCATAAATTATGCCGCTCATATCCGCCATAACTGCAACCATTGATAGCATTGATGAGAAATCGGCGTTCTGGTGCTTTGCTCCAGGTTGGTGAAGGATCTCAAAGTCATAAGCCTGCAGTTTGAGGGCCCATCGGGCTAGACGCCCTTCAGTCTCCTTGAGATTCTGCAACAAGCGTAATGAAATATGATCCATTATTACTAAAAGCTTCCATCCATGCAAATACATTCTAAATTTCTTATATGCATAGATCACCACTAAGTACTCCCACTCAGTCATGGTATAATTAAGCTCATGGCAGTTAAGGCTCCAACTGCAGTATGCAATGGGGTGCTCCTCCCCTCATCTTCTTTTTGGGATTTGACTGCCCCAACGGCAGAAAGGGATGCATCCATCTTGACTATAAACTCTTTATTGTGAATTGGGGTAGTGCAGCACCAGTGCACTGCTTAGCGCCATTTGAAGTGTATCAAAGGAGCATTGTCGAAATATAAAACATTTAAATGCAGCATCCTTATTTAATAACTCAAACAGCGGACCTCCAATACAGCTGAAGTTGGGTATGAATCATTGGTAGTAGCTGACCTCCCCAGAAATACATGTATGTCACGCTTACTGTGTGGCGTAGTCATTTTTGGATAGCCTCCACATTGGTTGGTTGGGTTTTCAGTCCTGTTGCATCTACCATAAAATCAAGGTACTCCAGTTGGTCCTTGAAAAAGTGGCGTTTATGAGGCTTGAGCTTGATATTGGCCTCAGCCAACTAGCGGAATACCTCCTACAAATGGTTAAGGCGCTCAGAAAACATGCAGGAGAATACATTGATGTCATTAAAGTACATGAGAACGCATGAAAGCTTTATAACGCCAAAGATAGTGTCCAACGCCCGTTGGAATGTATCCAGGATGTTGCACAGACCTTGAGGCATATGTGTAAGTTGAAAAAGACCTTTGGATGTGATTATAGCGCATTTCTCTTGTACCACCACTGGCAACTCAATTTACCAGTATTCCAATATCAAATCCATTACTGAGAAGTAATGAGCTCTTCCCAGCCAATCCAAGGCATTTTCAATCTGCGGCAAGGTGTATGAGTCCTTTTTGGTAATGCTGTTGAGCTTCCGGTATCCATCACTACCCAATTGGTACTATACTTCTTTTTGGCAATTAGAATGGATAAAGCCCAAGGGCTCTTTATTGGTTCAAGCATCCCTTGTTCCAGCAGCTTATTAATTTTTTCAGTGATGACTTCTTCCGCTTCTCTAGATCAGAAAATTGGCTGAGACCTGATTGGTGATTAACCGTGTCCAGTAAATTTATTACTTCCCACATGCACCCTAAATTGTGGTCATCAATGGCAAAGATCTCCTTATATTTTTGAAATAAAGCCATTGCCTGAACTTTCTGGCCTTCTAATAACCCCATTGAATTTTTGCGCAGTACCACTTCCATTATTCCAGGCTGCTCTTTGACAAGTAGAACATAACAATCCAGCAACCTGAATTTGTGAACCTGAAGGAACTCCTCAACTGGGGTCAAATGTAAATATGCAACTATTAGATACTGGTGGATTTTCATTGAAACATTTTGTAGATTTTCTAGTAGCACCTTGATCTCCCAATGACCCAGTAGTATAATTTCTGGAGCCACGTGAGGTTCAAGCCGTGATTTCTAATAAGGACTAATGACCTTCCCCATAGAGCCTGGATGGCACTTCCACCTCTAACTCAGTGAGTACTATTACTTGGTGACCGGAGCGGATGGATATAGGGCCAGTATCTCTAAGTGACAGCCATTAATATCTTGTATATCTTCTGGGGGAGGGCCTAATTTTGCTCTGTAGTTGATGCTTGCGAACTGTAATCACCCCATCACTATATTCCAGGTTGATATGACCCATATACACTGGATCCTTTGGCACTCCGCTAGAGGTAAAGTAAATTAAGATCTGCTGACAAAAGATTTTGAAGGTCTCCTCCATCATATCAACGACAGCCCCAAAGTGTCACATTAAAGCTGTTACAATTAACAGGTCATAATTACTGTTTGGTAACACTATCACTGGAGTAATCATGATTATTGACCCAAACGCAAAGGCAGCGCACTGTATGCTCCCTCAGAGACCTTGTTTTCAGCTCCAGTGGTCCTATACATCATGAGATGGTCTACATCAGGTTTTAGTGTCAGCTTTTCCACCAACTTAGTGGAAACTATGTTGACCAGGGCGCCCATATTATCATAGTGCGGACTCAATCTTTTGCTATGAAAATGTCACAGTATATACATTCAGAATAAGAAGAATATTGACTATTTAATAGTGGACATTTAAGGATCTCTTTTCCCAAGGAAGCTTATGATCCCTTTACCGACTTTGGGGTATTATTTGGCAATAGCATCTGCTGGGATGGCGACGTTTACACCTTTCAGGGAAGGTGCAGCTGAGGCTGGGTCCAGCTCGTTTTAAGCAGCTTGGTTGAACATTTGGCAGGCGTATAGCTTTGGTTGCTCCTGAGGTACTTCTTCTGCCACGGCTTTAGCTTAGGCCCGTGTCAACTATGTTTACTCCTCCAGCCAGATGCTGGTATAGAAATCTGGCATTATACTGAAGGAATTCCCTATTTACCATAATAGATTCAGGTGGGATGTTGTGGGTTGAAATAGTGGAGGTAAAGAGTCCCGTCTCTACTCTGCTCCATCTTTTTCCTGGTAGTATTAATCCTGCTATATGTAGTGGACCCGACGGTTGGGGCAACTCCAGGCAAGATGGCCAGGGCAACTGCATTTGAAACAATTAACCCCATAGGGTCTGCGTCCTAGGCTCTCATAAGATGGCCCAGGCCAATAAGTTGATTGTTGGTGTTCAACGTAACCAGGGCCAGATTAATAGGTTGGCTGCTGATAATTGGCGTAATTAGGCCCAGTTTGGTAGTTGAGCTTTTGGCAATTATCATAAGCAGGTCTAAGTTGAAGTTGAACTGCTGGGGGTAAATCAATTGAGGATGAGGCGCATAATTAAAATGAGGCTAGGGGTCACTAGGCGGATCTAAACAGGATGGAAGTATTCCACCAAATAAGAAGGTCCAGTGATGGCAGCGATATTTTCTCGCTCTGTATTGGGTAGAGGAAAGGTGGAGGATAGACAGTGCAAAAACTGGACAATTTTGAGCAGGTGCACGTCATCACCTAAAATTGGAGTCATGACGTTGTAAAGCTCACAGTATGCCTTATCCGCTGAGGTCATTAATATGCACACATCGGATTTGGAAAAGTCCACACCCCAATAACACATGTGCTTCCGCCATAGATTGCTCAGCAAAGGCAGTGAGGGCCACATTACATTGAAAACCAAAGGTCAAGAACTCATTCTTCCACTGAGACATCATTGCGGTACCTCCAAACAACTGCAGCACAGTATCCTTCACTTCTTGGTGTGTAACAGAACTTCTTGGAAGGTAATAGGTAACTTGGTTGGCACTTCTAACATCCAAGGTGGATAAAAACAATTTAGCCTTCTGACAATTGGAGGCTTTTTCAGCCGCAAATACAAATCATCTGAAGAAACTGTGGATGTTTCCATTATGGTTGAATGGAGGTAGCTTGTCAATGCAGACCTCCTCCTCCCACTCATAACTGTGAGCCTTAAGAGTGTACTGCAGATTAGATAGAGGCCCATAGCTTGGATCTCGATGAGGGGCTGGCTTGGAAGGTTCAATGGCACTAGAGGTAGCGTAGGGCTCTTCAGAGGGTAAGACTGCCATCAACTGGGGGTTTTGTTGGGTCAAAACATAATAATCCTCAGAGCAGCCATCATGATTTAAGTGGTTCACTCTGCATGCAGGTTTGGAGAAAAACTCTTCAGCGGGGTATCCAGTCTCATATACATTGTAAAATGATCTTCCCAAGTGACCCCTTGTTCTACTGCTTCCAAATGGGGATGAGGCGGGTAAAATGTAGGTATTAACTTCCACTATGTGCATTGTAGATGCTCAGTAGCATCATCCAGGCGATTGGCAAGTTACCTGTTCTGTTGTCCAAGTATTTGCAGATGACTAGCCGCACTTTCAAGTTGCTTATTAAGTTTTCGTGCTCCTGAAGGAGCTCCTTTTGATTTTTGAGCACATAATATTTTAATTTTTTATTGCGGGGAAGGCCAACCAGGGGATGGACACTTCCAATAAGACACCAGAGAAAACGAAACACCTGTAATAGAAGGGCACCCCAGAAAAGCTAATGCTGTCTCCTGTTGCCAGCGGGAACGCCACTACTGGGAGGGGGGTATCATGTATAAGGACAGGCACCAATATTGAGAACGTGTGTAGGAAGGGGTCAGAATTGATGAACCAAACCGGGAACCAGGACAAGACCAACTGTCAGCAACGCGGTGGGAGGTATCCAAACATCCACACTTGAAAGTGGTCCACTAAGTGTGATTGGAACTGGCGGACAGCTTCCTGGAGGGTGGGGGTGGAGCCTGAGATGGCATCCAAGACAATTGTGTGGATAGTCCACATGGCGATTTTGACTACCAAGGCACGAAGGGAGGATGGGAGAGGGGAGGCCATTGAAAAAGCAAACATATCCCTAGACAAACTGAAGGGCTGTGCCTGATCCTGGCAGAGTAGACTTTGTACCTCACGCCATATCGCTTTAGATGAAGGGCACTTTTTCAGGCGGTGAAATAGCGTTCCGTACTTGCCACACATGACATAAGATGATTGGAAAGCATTAGAGCATTCGGCAGTATGGTACACCCATCTCAAGCAGCGCCACACATGGGAACGGATATGAGGCTGCAGAAGAGGGTGGTGGGCGTACTTCCAAATGGCTTTCTGGGTATCAAGGGGATAGGGGATGTCCATCATGTCCAGGTAGTCCACCCTGGACAAGGTATGGGGCCTCGTGGGTATCACTCTGTTCAGAATTGGTTGTCCTTGTACTTCCTGGGTGAACCTAGGAGAGGGGCGCCCCCGCTGAGCTGTGTGCCCACAAAGATGAATCCTCCACTCAGCGCTCCGCATGGAGAAGAGGATCCATTTGAAGTGGGGTGGTGTCCCATGTGGGCCTGCAGCCAAAAGATGGGAAGCCAGATATTTCAACAGAGAGAATGGGTGGGATGGGTTTGTGAGGCCCAAGGCGTGGGAGAAGTTGGAGCGGGCTGCGCGGGGCCAGTGTTGGACTGAAACTGTAGGGTTGATAATGGCCGCAATCCAGGTGCCAAGGATTTTGGCGGCATGGGCCTCAAAGTTTAGCAGGCCCATACCTCCACTATGGCGAGGGCCAAACATGACCTCCAGGCGCACTGGCATTGAGAGGCCTGACCAAAGCCACCCTTGCATAAGGGCATACAGTGATTTGAAGAAACTTGGGGAGAAAGCGATTGCGTGGGCCCCAAACTAAACTTTGGAGAGGAGCATAGAGCTGGCTAGTACAACCATGCTGGTAAGAGAAGTATGACGGGCTCTTAGGGAGGCTATGCATTTCGTCACGTTGTCCAGAATATGGTTTTCCATCACCGTTGAGGCGTACCTGCCAGCCTCCAACCACACCCCCAAATGGCAGACTGAGCCAACGGTGGGGCTTGGCACAAAGGGGAGCACAAGCGGGGTGGAGGGGGTGGGCAGGGTAAGCCAGCGCGTGCGCTAGCTGATGTGGCAGATCGGAAACAAGGCGCTGGGGCCCAGCGGGCTTGACACTGACCAAGGAGAATGATTTCAGTTTTGGAAGCGTTGAATGCAGCATTACTTACCCTAGAGTAAACCTGGATAAGAGCTTCAAGCGCGCGTGCATCATGATTATTAGACACCCCAACCACAAAGGCATCAGCAAATGCCAACATTTTGACTGGGGCTTGGCCTTGAATATGGACCCCTGTAAGGAGGGCATTCACGTTACAAAGAATTGGGTCAAGGCTGAAGTTATATAAGAGTAGGCTAAGAGGGTCCCTTTGGCGTAGGCCCCTTTGATGGAGGACTACATCCGTGAGAAAGCTGGGGCCACGCACAGCCATTGTGGCAGATTTCATTAGCAGCATCACCTAATTGATGAAGTGAGGGGGTAGGCGGAATTGGTGGAGGCAGGCCCTGAGGTAATCCCAGTTAACTCTATCATAGGCCTTTCGTTGGTCTAAAAATACAAGTGCACCAGAGGCCGTAGACTGACAGGCATTGGCCACAGTGTGTATGTTGTCCCAAATCGACCTTCTGGGTATGAAACCGAATTGTTCTGGGGAGATGAGAGCAGAGGCAACAATCCCTAGATGGTTAGCCATGATTTTAGTAAAAAGTTTTGTATCAGTGTTGGTGAGAGAAATGGGAAGCCAGTTGGCCAAGTCTAGCTTATCCCCTTTTTTAAAGAGCGTAATGGTGTAGGCCTCTTGCCCTCCTGGTAGGAGGCGCGTTTCCAAGAGGCTTTGGTTAAGATAGGCAAGCAACAATGGGGATAAATCCTTGAAATACTTCTTATAGAACTCATAATTAATGACATCAGGGCCTGGGCATTTCCTATACGGTGCACCGCAGATGGCAGACCAGAGTTCATCCCAGGTAATCAAATTCATCAAATAAAGGAAACGGGAAATGGTGCAGATGTGTGCACTATTGAGAAAATTAGCCATTTCTGCTGGCAGAATCAGTTCAGATTGGTACAATTTGGAGTAATAGTTTTGTATCTTAATTGCCACTTCAGCTGGCATATCCACTACGGAATTGTCTGGCCTTCGCACCTGTGTGCAGGCCAAGCTCTGGCGCGGTGCGAGAAATTTTTGAAAAAAGTAAGCGGAGCACATGTCACCCACTGTAATGTGTTTAGCTCTGTACTGAACACAAACCCAATGCTTGTGTTTTCTCTCTAGAGCATTAAGGTGGGCGGCTACTTCCGCCCACTTGCAACCCCAAGCTGGGCTGTATCCTGCGGCTGGGACGTTGGACTCCAGGTGGGCCAACTCTGCCAAAGCATGCGAAATGACTGTCAAGGAAGATTGTGAGCAGCGATAGAAAAGGTGGCGAGCCTGGCAGATTGTGTTCGCCTTGAAGGCAGACCAAGTGGATATTGGATCAGCGCAAAATGGTGTGATAAACTCTGGAGCTGCGGTCATGGATTCCATCCATGAGGAAAATCTCAGCAATGCAATTTTGGCTGGGCGAAGTTTGCACCAACTCGGAGCCCAAGATGCTGGGTTGGATAATTGGAAGGATGTTGAAACCATCATGTGGTCAGAGAAATTGATCTTAATCATGGTGAAATGGGAAATTTGGGTACAAAATCTCAGCGGCACAAGGATAAGGTTGATGTGGGACATGGACTTAACTGGCCATTGTGGACCTGGGGGCGCGACATGTTTTTGAGAATCAGAGCATGACGTGGCAAAGTATTGACCAACCCTAGGGTGGCCTTGAGAACGCGAAGTTCTATGTGTCCCTGTGGTGGTGAAGGTGATAAAGGCCAGCGATCAGTGGATGGGCTCAACCAACAGTTCATGTCACCAACAATGAAAGGGTCAGGGCAACGGAATGGAATTGACCAATGAGAAAAATTCCTGACGTTCTCATGCACATGTCAGGGCGTAAATGTTGACAATAGCGTGCACTTCGTCAACCCATGAAAAATTTATAAATGAGGATGAAGCCACTAAGGAAGGATTCATACGATAAAAATTCAAAATTATTGTTCTTTCAAACAAGCACCTCACAGTGCTCAGACCAGAAGGAGAGGGAAGGGAGGAGCATGGTTTTCCATGTTTCCTCGGAATTGTGTGGACAGTGGGTCTCCTGAATGGCCAGGATACCCACCGGTAAATTTTTTTTATAAAAAACTCAGTTTCCTAGCCTGGGATGGCAAGGCCTTGAGTCCAGCGATGTTCAACAACCCTAAAGTAAAGGATCTCCCCATCACACCTTAGGTGTAAGGGGAAGGGCACCTGAGCCCTTCGGCCTTCTCTTGTTCTTCACAGCGCTTTTTGGCGCCTCGGGTATGTGATGCTATGTAATCAATGGTATGGGTAGCCTTAGCAGATGGGTTTGCATTGGCTTTTGCCTTTGCTTTTTTCTCCACTGCTGGACGAGATTTTTGTGGTGTGTGCATTTGCAGTGCACCAATGCTTTGAAGTGGAATGTCAGAAGGAAAGTTGGAGACTGGATCAGTTCCAATTGATGCTTGGGCGCATTGGTCAGGTGAAACCAACCCGCCCAGTGATTGATCAGCTTGGGCGTCCCAATCTGATTGGTTGAGGGTTTTGCGAGCTGCTTCCACCCTGAAAGCCTTGATGTACTCCTGGAGCTGGGAGGGCGGGATAGTGGAAGCAGTCTTGGCCGCCTCCTTGGCAGCCGCCTTGCGGGCTTGTTTGGCATTCTTCCACTCTTGAGGGGATACTGGCTTCACTAGTAAGTAGCATCTCTGCGCTCCCCACAGGAAGGCTGCCTTTTTATCGGCAGTCAGTTCATAGTGGGCTTCACCACCACCCATTGAATCTGAGGGAAACTCTTGATATGTAATGCCCTCCTTGGTGGGGCAGGTGTGGGCCTTGTGGCCAAAAGCGCTGCAGAAGACGCAGATGGGAGGTGCGCTGTCCACAGTGACCCTGAAAGGGTGGTTGGCATGCCCCTCAATGTTGACAAAAGTGGTATGTGGGATTTGGGTTAGATCCTTTGCTATCCCCTCGGCTGGGGTTAGGACTGCAATTGCTTTGCCAGTGCACAGGGTTGGCATCAGCATAAAGCGCTGCATATTGAAGAATTTTATTTCGCCATATATGGCGAGCCCAGCCTTCAGGTGTTGTTTGAGTATGGTGCATTTGACCATAGTGGTCAGAAAGTCAAAAGTGATGAAAATTTGATTCGATTTTGTCCATCAGGTGCACTTAGTTTCAATGACCCACTGACTGTCTGGGAGGTCTACAACAATGATCACCATTGCAGCTTCATCCGCCGTTTCCTTGCTCTCAAAGCCTAGATCCAGCCAACCACATGGCATGGAATGAGGTGTGACGTACACCGCGTTCAGGAAATGAGTGTGTACATCCCCACAAAACGTTTCCCAAAGCCCGTCTGCTGAATATCCAGGAATACCCACACTCCATGTTCCACCAACAAGAGTGGTTGGGAGTGCGGCATATTAATGTACTGGTTGCATTGCGCTTGCCAAGCTAAAATTTCTTGGGAAATGGTTACCGCTGGTTTTTATGTTAAGTTTATCCATTCCACAGGGTTCACCAGGGCGTTTGCAAACTTTGGATGCCACGGGACCAACACCTGTGCCCTTGACCTTACTTGCCCAACTGCTCCCCACATGGACATTAACTAATCTCCTCAGTGAAATTATCAAACTTTTTACAGACTTGAATTGAATGATGTTGGAAAAATGATTGCAACGAGAGAGAAAAGTTATTTTTGAGCACAGCATTCATAACAATTTTGTGTTCTGCAATTTTGGCAGTGCAGCAGATTAGGATGATTTTACTTCAATGCAGGCCTGATATGTCATGGCCACAGATTGTAGAATTTTTTGATTTTATTTGTGGTTGTTAAATGGGCACCCTGTAGTGAGCACCACTGTTATAATTCAGCGATATTGTTGAGATATGCTGGGAGATTTTGTGCAGGGTTTAACCCAATAACCAATCAGACGGATGACATAAAGATTGCCAGTCCTCAGAACACATTTGAAAATATAATAGAATTGGAGCAATTGCCTAATTGACACCTCTTTATTAAATTTAATATTTGTTAGAAGAACTTCTCTGCTCTGTACTCACTTCTCTACTAACAATCCTTCCCCTTCAATCATCTCATCTCACTTATATATCAGCAACTTCAGTTGATACCGCTCTTTCAGCTTAGACTATTCAAGTCCACCATATTCTCATTGGCTCTGGCAGGGTATGATATTCTTAAATTCCTTATCATCTTAGTTTATGGAGATCTACTCAATATTTGTTGAATGTCAACATTACCTTATCGCCTTATTTGAAGGCAATCCAATAATTACCCTTCCTGACCCAATATTGCCTCATCTCAAGACGCTCAAATATCTGTACTCTGTAAATCATGGTCAGTGGATTCTAGCCAATCTTCCATGGATATTTGGCTTATCTACAGTCATATGAGGATCTTGATAGCTGGTTTTCTAGCACTAGTGGTGCCCAACCCCAAAACGGGGGCTGCCACGCATCTTTATTTGAAAATGGTCAAACAAAGGGATCATTAGAAAATAAGAAAAATTTATTAATATGGCACTTCAGCTAAAAGCCTAGAAAGCCACATCAGAAGGTGAGGAAGCTTTTGTGAAGTTTTTGTCTGGTGCCCGCTTTAGCTGGAGGACCATGGCAGATAGCATAAGGGTTGGGCATCAGCAGCATGCGCATATGAAGGTAGAGTTGGGGGTTATCTTCATTAATAAGGCATGCGATCTCCATCAGCTCAACTTGTTGAGAAAGTTGATGCTCAGCAAAAAGTGATTAAAGCAGGCACACAAGTGAAAGACTTGATGCACTGGTGGGCTTGGGATAAATGGGGTCAAATATTGAAGTTTTTGCCAATTCAATACATGCATGACTCACACCAAAAGCGAGCTGCTCAATTCATATTTTAAATATTCTTCAAAATTGTGAGGGAAATTGGGAATAGGAATGCCCGTAACAATGAGCTCCATCACCACATGAAGATGTTGATGTAGGAGAGTATTGGCAGGGGCAGCAGCTGCTTCCACTGCCATTTTATTTATATTTTTATATTGGATAATTGTTTTTAGACTGAAAATGGCATGGAAACGAATTGGGAGGTTTGACAAAAAATTACTCCAAGGCGAAATCAGGCTTAACATTATAATCCTGATCTGTTTCGTCAATCCATTTGAGCACTTCAAATGGATTTAAATTATCTAATGCCAGCCCAGCCACCAGAATTGGATGGGTGGCAGCAAATGATTGACTGTGCACGGTTGACCATGGCTGCTCAGCTAAAACTGATTCAGCCATCAACTCAGGATTCCGTAATCTAGTCAAATTGTTTGAGTTTTTAAAAATTTTAAAATTTTGATCAGCTGCTGCCTTATAAGTGGCGCCAGAATTTGCTGAGGTTAGAGGTGGGAGGATTGAGCCCCATTTGAATAATTGGGCTGACCCAGCCGCCAAACCAACACCAGAGGGAGGAGTAGTGGAAGCGACAGAACTGGAAGCCATAGGGCACTTGCGCTTTGAGTGATCAAGCTTGAAACACAAGGGGCAAATGGCGCAGCCATTCTCAACATGTGCACAAGATGGGTGATCAGAGGTGGATCTGATCAGTATGTGGGGAGGAATCATGAGTTGGGTATTATGATGGAATGGGCAGATTGTCACAAAGGCCTGTGGCCCTGAAAATGATCTACCCTATTGTGAACCACGAATTGAAGCATGGGGTCTGCACCATAATCGGCCAATTCCCCGTGATTTTGTGGCAGAGGGGTTCCAGGTAAAGATGGGAGGGCAACTTGGCAAATTGAATAACAAGGGTGGCATCTTCCAGGAGCTGAGTGTGAATGGTAGGGATAGGGATATTTTTAAAAATGATCAGAATCTTCACTGCTGCTGATGCCTGAGCCTCAGACAAAAAGCACAGGTCAAAATAGCCCTTGGAAGGGTGGAAATTGATACATTTGGAGGGTTAAAACCTCCGTGGCCATATTGATGATGGCTGAACTTGATATGGGAAAAGATTCCCATACTTGACCCAGAGGCCAAAACACAGGTTGCTTTGAGGGAGCACCAAAGGGATTCAGAGCAATGCCTGTGTGGTTATGAGATGGTAGGCTAAGTCCCAAGGTGGGACATAACGCCCAGTGGCATTGGTAGGGCTAGCAGAGCCAGCCCAGGCTTACTTCAATGGTGGCCGAAGGACGCCAGAAGGTGGCGCACTGCCACCCCACACTGGGGCAGCAGGCATTAATCATACTGACACTTTTTTGGGCTCAATTTGAGCGGCTGTTTTTTGTAAAACTAAGACTCAAAAATTTGGCTTTGATTCAATTATCAAAGTGAAAGAAAGGTTTGACAGCTGGTTTTTTTTAGTACTAGATGGTTGACAGCTGGTTTACTCATTTATAAAATGTCAATTAGAATAGCTGTGCCTGTGGCATTCTGACTTAAGTTATGGGTGGTAACTCACCCAGAGTACCTGGTCAGTCTTAATAAAATTATTATCATGCTCTATGACAATCTGGGATATAAAGTCATTAAGTGATTTTTTAAAAGTAAGTAGTTTAGGATAGGCATGTAAGATAATCCATCAGCATTTTGATGGATAGCAACAGGCCAATGAACAATGGTAAAACCATAGTTCTGAAGGTGTAAAGTCCACCTAGCAAGCCTTCCATTGGGATTCTTCATTTGCTGAAACCAACAAATGAAGAATAATCAGTACTGATTGTAAAGTGTGACTCATAAAAGAAAAAGGCGAAAGTGTTTATTAGCAAAGAACAGCCAGGCACTCCCTCACAGCCAAGATATAATTTTTTGCCTTTGACAAATTTCTACTATAATAGGCAACTAATGCTTAATTTATTAAAGCATCATGTTGAGCAAATAAAATTTAATGGTCACATCACTGGAATTAGTGAATAAATAAATGCTTCTCAGTTTGATGGTGTACCAAGACTGGTGAGGTTGATATAGATTTCTGTAGGGTGTCAAAAACTTGTTGCTTCTTTATTCTATTGAAACCCTTTTTTATGCAACAAATTCACCAGGGGTTCATAAAATTCAAAAAAGATGGTACAAACTGCCAGTAATATCCACCTTCACTAGAAATACCTTGGTATTAAGTAATATGTTTGGAGGTGTCATTTTGATGGCAAGAGCTTTATCTGGATGAAATTCTGATCTGTCTTAATAAAATGATGGCCTAAGAACTTTAAATCCTTATAAAAAAGGAGCACTTGGAAGGCTTTAATTTTAAGGATTCTTTTCTGAGTCATTATTACACTTTATATAAATGTTCAACATGTGCGTTGAAGGTCACAAGAAAACAGAGAAATCATCCAAGTGACAAGTGTTGCAGATGAGGCTGCAAATGGTTCAGAAAAACATTTTTCAACCAGTAGAATGACTAGAGTTCAACACAAACCAGTGCTGGTTTAGGCGACCAACCAACCGTGGATGATGACAAATGAGATTTTTTCATAGGTTTGGGCAGTAAAATAATTTCAACCCAAAACGAAATGATGTCAAATGAAATAATTTTTCCCTAATGAGTCAGAGGATTTATTAAATGAGGATAATGACGTCATCCAAAGCAAATATGAAAATCAAACCGCTTTTATACCTTCAGGGGGATAAATTAATTTGTATTCTGCTGATGATGTGACAATTACTTAACCAAATTTCCCAATGAGAGCGTTTGAGGCTCAAAGCTGAATATTAATAAATTAGGAAACCATCCAAATTTTGAGTCACTCAAAGCCAGATGTGAGAACATTGTATGAGTGCCATAATCTCAAACCTGAAGCTGGGCAGCATATTACCAGATTTGTCAATAAACTAATATTTGATGAAGATATAAGAGTTCAAGACCAGAGGTGGGGACTAAATAAAAAAACCCTTGAATAAACAGGCTCAAGGATAACCACTACAAGAAGAAGCAAATGACTACAAGGATTGGCCCAAATGGATGAGGCCACCAAAGCAGCAATTAGACGCCATTTAACTAAGGTATCCTGAAAATTTCCCATATGTGTAACAGTCAATGATTGTACATGGATCTTATAAGGTCGAGAATTGCGAGATTTGGCTATGTCAAAGGTTACAATTCTGTTATTCCAATGCAGTTTTCCTAATCTGGTCAATAGTGAGATAATTAATTTTGTATATATATAAGTAGCTGTCCGTTTTCAAGGTTTCCTCAATTGCTGACAAGTTGCTGGGACATCATTAATTCTGGAGGCTTTTACGCGCCTCACGACTGATAATGCATTTAGCCTTTTTAGGGTTTTTTTAGAAAGTGAGGTCATCCCCAATGGACCTTACTTTGGAATTATAAACTGACTTTGAGTTCAAATCAATAAAGGCCGGTATTTGCTAGACCTGTTATAATTAATAAAACTTATTATTATAATTTATTTGAGCAGGTTGTTTTTGTGCAGATGGCGGTGTGATAGGAAGTGAGGAAGGGGATGGACGTCCCAAGATATTTTGGGGTGGCGATGCCCTAGCGGAGCAGATTACCCCATCCCAGTGGAGGTTGGCTGGGGGAGCTTGTAAAAAGCTGCAGCGCAGGTGACCAGAGGCCTGCAGGATATCAATGTACACCTCACATCGGCCCACACCCATTCCTTCATGATGGTGGTTGCCAGACTGGCCCTGAGGCAACAGAGGCCTGTTTTCCATACCTCAGCCTGGTGTGCTCAGTGAGACCACCCACCCAGATAGGAGTCTTGGGGGTTTGGTATGGCAATTTCCCTTTCCCTTGTGGTAGTGACCCCCATCTGGGGGTTTGGGTTCAAGGTTGTTGGCAGACTGGGCCTTGGGAGCCCCATCCTTTACATTATTCCAAAATCAACCTTACCTTGGAGGGATGTGGTTCCACCCAGCCCACAAGATGGCTGCAATCAATGTACCAAGCATTGGTGTGAGCCATCAATCCTTTTCATTAGTTTTGTGGGGCCTTTTGACAAAGGGGATGGGGAGCTTGGTGGGTGGGAAGACTGCTGGTGTTGATGGCCTCTTGTGCCCATCAGGAGAGCTCCAGGGAACCCATTGATTTAATCCAGTGGTTCTGGACTTCCATATGACTTCCCCAAGCTGCCCACGGAAAAATGTCACCTGTTGAAGAAGTTTTTGGTCACTGCATGCCTGCCTTAACAATCTGGGTTCAGATCCACCGGGATTCTCATTTCAATAAGGTGATCTAACAGTTGATGATCATACGTGGATCTTGTAAGGGTTATAATTATAAAATTTGGGTTGTTGATGGTTACAATTCCATTATTCCAAGGCAGCTTTCATTTTGGGTCAAGAGCGGGATAATTTATTAATTATATATTTAAGTGGTTGTCCGTTTTTGAGGTCTCCCCATTTTGCCAAAAATCTGACAGGACGCTGTTAATTTCAGAGGCTTTTACACGCCTCATGATCAACAATGCGTTTAGCCTTTTTAGGTAAAATTTCAAAGTGAGGTTGTCCCCAATGGACCTTACTTCGGATTTATATTCTGAACTTTAAAGAATACCCCAAAAAGGCTGCTATTTGCTAGACCTGTTATAATGATATACTTTATTACTTTATTTTATTTGTTATGCAGGTAGGTTCAGTGAAATTGGTGATGCGATAGGAAGTGAGGAAGGGGTAGACGTCCTGAGATCCTCTGGGGTGGCGATGCCCTAGTGGAGCGGAATAACCTGGCCCAGTAGAGGTTGACTGGGGGTGCTTGTCAAAAGCCATTGTTGGTGTTGCAGTTCTTTGGCTGTTGCTGAGGTCCAAAGGTGGGCCAAAACCTGAAAATTTTAAAAAGGGTTGCACCAGAATTTGAACCTCAGAACTTAGTAAAGTTCAAGTTAAGGGTCAAAAACTGAGCCAATTATGCCAGAGGAGGTTGAAAAGAAAAGGGAAAAATGATTGGGTACTGAATATTTATTAAATTAAATGTATCAATATTTATTGGGTGCGTAGGGATACTGTGCCTCAAGGATCTTCATGGCCCCAACCATTCAGAATCGTTCATGACCTTCCAAATTACCGCCTGTTTGGCACCCTCATTGTACTTCATTGCTCATGACTAGATCAGTGTAAACTCCGCCTCATGTGACTCAGGAAGTGGGGATGAGACTCCTGAAGTCATCTCCGTTGATTCTTGAACGCAGGTAAATCCTGACTGAGTTTATGATCAGTGCATTAAGATAATGCTCTGTTAGAATACTCACAAGAGTCAATTAACTGCAGCTCAATCCACAAGTGGATTATCTAATTTATTTCCATCTTTAATACCAACAACGCCCCCCTCAAGATCTAGTTGGATGGGGGTATAGGGCCAAAGGAACTGGCCATGCACCCTATTAACCACAGCCCCTTGGTTGAAATTGGCAATGGTGTACTCTGACTTCACTTTATTAATGACCTTATAAGGTCCAGATCAAAGAACGTCTAGCTTATTCTGTTGACCTCCAGAACAATGGTGATAGAAGAGAACAAAATCCCTTAATTGGAAAGTTGATAAGGAGGGTCAGATGAGATTAAATTGGGATGTAACTCTTCATGTAATGGTGCTAATTCCTTGTGTGGCTAGGGCTTGAAGCCAGACAATTTCATCAGCTAAGGCCTTCATAGTTAATTCAGAGCTCTTTAGTGAGGGGGTCTCAAGCAATAACTGGACGCTATTTGGTAGCAGATGTGCACGCCCATATAGGGCTTCAAATGGGTAAATATTGATGAGTCAGTAGTAGCATATCCTGTAGGCAAGCAAAACGCTGGGTAGTAGTGGTTCAGAGAGCATGATCCGAGGTGGCCATCTTATGTAAAATGGAGATAAGAGTTCCTTTAGCGCATTATACCGCCCCATTAGTTAATGGGTGGTAAGGGGAAGCGAAACTCTGGGCAGTGCCAAATAGTTAAATAAGTTCTTGTACTACCTGTGAAGTGAAATTCAAACTGTTATTTAAAAAAGTAAGGTTTGGGGCCACCCATGCTGGGTGAAAATGGATCAAACAAGAAATATGGCTGTGGCTTTGGCTGTGGTAGCTGGGTCTTAAATAGCTTCAACCCACTTCGTTAAGAGGTCCAAAGCTAGGATAACATATTTATGGCCATGCAACTCAGTGGGAAGAGGGCCCACCACATCAATGCTAATGACTTTGAAGGGCCCTGTCAGGACGATGACTGAGTGTTGAAATAGAGGATTGGCTTGGCCTTGGGATTGGCAAGTCATACATGCTCCAAGACCTCTTGGATGGTTTTTACCGTTCAGTCCCAGTAGCATCGTGACTTCAGCCATTCGTGAAACTTCTTAACTGCCCCATGTCCCACAGTATAATGGCCCTCTAGAATAACATCAGTTTGGGAAGAGGGGCAGAAATAAGGGAGCCACTCTTATCGATCTTCTTGTAGAGCAGCCCATCCTTAATTTGAGTGAATCAAGTCATCCTTCAGAGTTCAGCTTGGACCTCTTTATTTTCAACTCCCATTGCTCAGGTCGACCTATTAGATAGTACAGATGGTCCTCCTTGGGGGTCAAAGCTGCTAGCACTGGCATCCTGGAGAGGCCGTCAGCGTTTTGGTGAATTGCGCCTGATGATGGACAATGGTGAAATCATAGCTCTTCAGTCATAAGGCTCACCTGGCTAATTGGCCATCTGGGTCCTTCATTTGCTAAAGCCATTAGAGCGAGGAGTTGTCTGTAATAATATAAAGTGAGTACTTTAGAAATAAGGCTGAAATTGTTTGATGGCTAGCAAGACAACCAGGCACGCCCTCTCAATAACGCTGTAGTTCCGTTCAGCTTTAATCAGTGTCTTACTAAAATAGCCCATGGAATGGTCAACCTGATTTTCCATCATGTTGGGCTAGGATAGCCCCGACAGCAACATCAATTGCATCCATAAACAACAAGAAGGGTTGGTTGAAACGTGGGTGGACTAGAATGGGTTTAGTACATAGAGCAGTTCTCAAGGCATTAAACGCCTGTTCTTGTTCAGGACGCCATTTAAATGGCACATTCTTCTGCAGGAGGTAGAATAGCGGCTAGCTAGGTTGGCAAACCGTGGAACAAACTGATGGTGATAAACCATGCCTAGGAACACCTGGATATCCCTTAAGCTTTGGGGGTGTGACATTTTCTCTATGGTGTCAACTTTGTCCAGTATAGACTAGATGCCATCCTTTTAAACTTTGTGTCCCAGAAACACCAGTTTTGACTGCAAGAAGGAGCATTTAGAAGGTTGAAGCTTTATAGAAGCCTTTCAGAGCTGATTGAAGACTCCCTTGAGATGCTTGATATGTCCATTAATTTTGTGAGAAAACATTAAGGGCATCTAGGTAGACGAGGACGCACAAAAGCTTCAAGTCACCAAGGATCCCATCCATGGCATGTTGGAAAGTGGCCAGGGCGTCACAAAGGCCCTGGGGCATCCTTGTGGGCTCGAATAGTTCTTCATTGGCTATGAGAGTGCACTTGGCTCAATCTTCAAGGGCAAACTCAACTTACCAATAACTGCTGGCAAGGTTCATGGCATAAAAGTACTGAAATCTGGCAAGCAGACGAAGGGAATCATCAATTTGAGGCAGAGAATAAATGTCCTTCTTGGTGACGGAGTTGAGTGACCAGTAGTACATTACTACCTGATGGATGCCATTATTCTTCTGAACCAGCATAAGAGGAAAGCCCAAGGGCTGTGCGATGGTACTAGGAGTCTGGCGTTGAGTAGCTGTTTGAATTCCACTGTCACCTGGGACTCTTTGAACTTGCTCTTTTGGTAAGGTTGGGACCAAAAGGGGTGATCATCTTCAGTTTCCACATGATGTAGGACTCCGTTCATTAATCCAAAGTCATAATTTGAGGCCAAAAATAGGTTTGAATACTTCTCCAACAAATCTTAAACCTTGCGTTGTTGGTCATCCGAGGAGTCCTTTCCAATACTGGTGTTGGCCAAGCTGACTGATGGAAGTTTCTCCAAGCCAAAATGTCTTAATTCCCCAAAGCTTTAGACATCAGCAATAGCCTCCATCAGTAGGAGGTGGACATAGGTGGCAGGACTGTTTGGACCTACTATTTAGGGTTTGTCATTAAGGTTGTCTAACAACACTGATATAGATCTGGCATAAGCTGGATTTAGGATCCCCAGAAAGGTTAGCACCTCCTTCGTGGATAGGTTGTATAGGCCTCAGATTTCCAATAGGTATCCAGAGGGGATGTTAATATGGACCTAGGTGTAAGCAACGACTTGGGACTTCGGAGGTATTGTAGTCGCCCTTGGTAAGTAGATCGGCATGCCCTCTTGTCCATCAACGTTAGGAGGGGGCAATTGACTTGAGAGCCCTAATGTGATATTTGAGCTGATTGATTCAACCTTCACTCTCCAATAAACAGGCTTAGGCTTTGACCTCTGCCTTAGAGTCATGAGAGGTTTTGAAGATCAGAAGGATCTGGTGCCGTAGTAGGTATAGAAAGCCGTCATCATGATAGAGTACTGCTGAATAGTCTCAAAGGAATTGAGTCCCAATGACCAGATCATAGCTAGGGTTATTTATCTTGACAGCGGAGGTGTTTACAGCAAGCTTTCTAAACCATACAGGTAAAGAGGAATAGGCCCTTATAGACAAGGTTCATTGTGGGCCAGATGTGCCATACTTCATATAGTGTGGCAAAATTCAGAGCGATTTTGATGCGTTTCATCAACTTGGATGATATGACGTTCATGGGGGAGCCACTGTTGACTATGGCAATAATTGGGATTAATATGAACTTAAACTACGATATGGGTAATCAGACTTCCAAGCTGGGGCGGTAGCGTGAGTAACATGGGAGAGTCATCAGAAGAAGAGTAAGCATTATCAATTTCTTTATTATCATTGGATACCAAAAAATCTTCTCCAGGTATGATAGCCCCATGTTTGTTCAAGGTTATGGAGGATTCTTGAGGCGGGGTAGGGATGTCAGCATGGAGCACCTCGTCCTTAATGCTGACGGCCCTTTTCCCGCCTCCTTGGTAAGTCTTTTCCAGCAGGTCTTGCCGCTGTGTCTGAAACTGTTACAGTAGGTGTATTGAGGTCTAGGGTTCTTCTGGTTTTTGACCACATGGACTTAAGGATGGCTAGAGGGACCTGTAGATGTAGCTTTAAAGTTTAGAGTCGATGTAGGGATCTCATTAAGTGCTTTCTTGATTTACCAGATACAGATAAACCCATTTTTCTGCCCAATCACTTACATTTGAACCTCAGGGTAGGATATCAATGTGGAGATGACATAGGTAATAGCATATATAGTGATACGATTTGTAGTTACTAAAGAGTTGTGCTTGGTCATAAAAGCAGCTGAAAAACTCCATGGGGATTTTTTATTTATTTATGCGGATACCCATGAACGCTTGTTTTTGGTTGGCTAGGGTTTTATTGCTGCCAAACTCTTGAATTAAGGCTTTATGGACCTGTTCTCAGGTGTTGCACTCCTTCAAATGGGTGGCCATGATCTCCTGGGTAGTGCTATTGAGGCAGGAGTGGATATGCTTTACCTTCTTCTGGTCAGTGGCCTCCTCCAAGGAACTCTCATATTCGTACAGGAAGGAGGCAATGCTTTCCTGGCTGGGGAATAAACTTTCCTTTAAAAATAGGTTTGAAGTTAGTTAAAAGAGGAGTGGAGATGATTTAAACATAAGGGATGGGCACTGGCTCCGAGATCAAAGTCTCTGCATAGTTGCAGGGGGCCTGCTGGTCTAGCTGTCACCATAGGCCCTCAGGGTCCTCTTGGATATCATAGTTTTTTTGATGGAGAAAACGGAAGCTTTTTTTGCAACATGCTCCTTTAGGGATTGGGTGTCAGTGCCCTGAAGGTGAAGCTAGCTCTTGAGGGTGGGCAAAGGGGTTTCAAACCCTTGACAAGTTTGTTCAATCTGAGAGATTTGACTATAGGTAAGCTTAGTGAAAGCACTGAAATTGTCCATTTCGTCTGATAGTGCCTCAATGGAGACCCTAGGGTCAAGAAGGTCTCCATCCACTTGGAGTTTGCATCCATGAGCTACATTCCAATTTTGATTGCATAATGCAGCCAAGGCTGTTATCCCATCCTTCTGCCATGGGTCTTAAGGGCTGTCAGGAGTGGGTGCTGCAGGACCTGGGGCCCTTGAGGTCCATGGGGACCCTCTGGACCCTCTGGTCCCCCATGCCCTTTGGGGCCTTCAGGCCCCCTAAGCCCTTCAGGACTGTCAATTCTCGGGGTAAAGGCTTGATTCCGCTGATTCAGTTTACACAGGATATTAGCCATTGAGCAACCAAATAGGATGATATGAAGATTGCCAACTCTAATAAAAACCCAATAAATGATATATGGAGCAATTGCCCCTATCAACCGTTTATTAAACTTCTAATAATTGCAGACTTATCTGCAACAAACTACTAAAAGAAAAAGACCTCCTACTCAATCATCCATTCAACTCTTTAAATCTCAATCCCTAAGGCAAATGCATCCTTGGCTTGGTAGTTTCCTATCCATTTTCCCTTTTATATGAGTTCTCATCTATATTGAAATCTTGGCATAATTTACCTTGATTCACTATACAGTTGACACTTTGATTGATTTACTTTTAATATACCTTTTTCATCAATCTTGAGGCTTGTCTTAATTCCCACTCTAATCCGCCAATATATGTGTAGCGTATTGTCCAAACATATCAACTTCTCGACATTACCCTCCCCCTTTAACTAGACAATACTCTCTTATTGCTTATATGCTTGAAGGAACTTCACATGAACTCATTTGATATTCTGACTCCCCGCAGGTTCCTTAATGGTGTAGGCGTCCATGCAATTCATCTCAATTATCTCAAATGTCCCAGCCCAAATGTTAGAGAGCTTGTTTTTCCGCCCAAATTCGTGCTGGTCTTGAAATAAGACATGGTCTACAGCAAACAGTGGAAGTCTGAACTGTCTTTTCTGGTCAGCCACCTGATCATGAATCTCCTTGACCAAACTGGTAGAATAGGCTTCCATTTGTAGCTTGATCAGCGTTTCTGTAAGATTCTTAATATATCGCTGAGAGTCCACACCACCATTGTCCTCTACACGATTAAAGCAAGGCAGGAAGAGCTGGATATCAACATAAAGCAGTTGGAATGGGCTCTTACCAGTGGATGAAGGAAAGCTGATATTGTACGCAAAAACAGCTGAAGGTAGGAGGGTACTCATTCTGAGGGTCATTCTTTGCCAACTTCTGAAGTATGTTCACTAAGGTTCTGTTGACCCTTTTCACCATTCCATTTGATTTCAGATGATAGGGGTGGTCAAAACTCCGCGGATCGCCATCAACTCATTCAACTTGGGCAAAATGTGTTAAGTGAAATTGGTTTCGTTGTCTGTTAGTATGAACTGCAGGCAGCAATGTCACTGTATAATGCATTCCGTAATAAACTCAGCAGTAGTGACTGCTCCCAAGTTGTTAATGGCTCTAGAATTCACCCATCCTGTCAAATAATCAATTGTGACGATTATATACTTAGATTAGTTGGCGCAAGTTGGCAGAGGTCCAATTACAATAAAGGAAACGATGTACCAGGTGAACTGGGGCTTAACCAGCTGGTATGTGGTCTTCTTGTGGAATGGTTTTCCACTTGACACTGATGGCAAAAACTTACTTTTTCCAATACATCATAATGCATGTACTCCCAGTAGTAGTGGGGTTGCGAAAACTCCAATGTTTTCTGCAATCCTCCATGTCCTACCGCCCAATGAGCATCCATACTAATCACAGGTCTAGCGGAAGGTTTAGGGAAACTCAGCGTTGAGTCTCCAATCCGCTTTCATAGTTCCCCCTCACATAGAAAAGTATCCTCCCTAAGCCTGTCTAGTACCTTGATTACTTGCGGTGGTTAATCATGGTATTTTTTCAACACCATCTTATTGTACATAATGTCAGCCAAATCCACCATGATAGCAACCGTTGGTAATTGGGAAAGACAATCTGCATTTTGATGTTTAACTCCTTGATAGTGTATAATCTCAAAATTGTACGCCTTGAGCTTTAGTGCCCAACGTGCAAGCCATCCTTCTGATTCAAAAAGATACTGAAAACTGCATAAGGAAGCTTGATCTGTCACCACTTGGAATTTCACCCCATGTAGATATACCTTAAACTGTTTGTATGCGTAAATCACCACCAAATACTCCTTGGTCATGGTGTAGTTTCTGTTTATGAAAGTTCAAGCTTCAACTGCAATAGCAACAGGATGCTCCACGCCGTCATCGTCCTTCTGGGATAATACTGCCCCTATAGCATAGAGGGATGCATCCATTTATACTATGAAATGTTTGTCAAAGTTGGGATATTTCAAAATGGGTGCACTTACTAATGAAGTGCATAACACATTGAAAGCGTTTTGGAATTGTTCTGTTCAATTGAAAGAGGCATTTTTCTTTAACAATTCGAAAAGTGGTGCCCCAATGCAACTGAAATTGAGAATTAACCATCAGTAATACTTGACCATCCCCAGAAACACTTGAATAACCCGTTTATTACATGGGCGGGTCATCTTGCTTATCACTTCCACCTTTGCCAGCTGCAGTTTGAGCCCTTTTGAATTTACTATGAAGACAAGGTATTCTAATTGTTCTTTAAAAGATGACACTTCCAAGGTCTGATTTTGATATTAGCATTAGCGAGGTGACAGAACACTTGTTCTAAGTGGGCAAGGTGCTCTGTAAATGTCCACAAGAACAAATTGATATCATCGAGGTAAACTAAGATGCAGGACAGCTTTAATTCACCTAAAATAGTATTCATGGCATTCTGGAACGAAGCCAGGGCATTGCGCAAACCTTGTGGCATGTGTGTCAGCTGGAATAACCCCTTCAAAGTGATGAAAGCGCATTTCTCCCATTCTTATGATGGCAATTCGATCTGCCAAAACCCTGAGATCAGATCCATGGTAGAAAAATAATTCACCCCACCCAATCAGTACAATGCATTGTCAATCTGCGTAAGATGTAGTAATTCTTTTTGTCACATTATTGAGCTTGTGATAGTCAATAACCTGATTTGTGCCATCTTTTTCTTTACAATGAGCACCAGAAATGTCCATGGACTGTTTGATGGCCTTAGCATCCTTTGATTGATAAGTTTATCTACCTCTGTGGAGACAACCACTTCCGCCACCTTTGATCATCTAATAGGCCATGATCAAATTGGAGGGTGATCTCATGTATGTATCCGATGTACCACTCCTTGGGCGCACCCCAAATCATGATCATTATATGCAAAAATGCCCAGTATTTTTAAATAACGCTATAGCCTTATCTTGCTCTTCCTTCTATAATTCAGTTAGTGTTACCCATGGAACCACTGTTAATACGCTGAATGATGAATTTGTTGGTAATCCAAGATCCTTCCATGATCCAAAATCATGAATACGGCAAACTTCCTCTATAAGGGAAAATTTTAGATAAGCCACCACTTGGTGCCAATGGATTGTTAACATCTCCTTCTGTAAATTCGCTAGCAGTACTTTCACCTCCCCATTCCCAGGGAGTAGTAGCCCTGGAGCCACATGCGGTTAAACCATAAAAGCTGGTGAGGCCCCATAATTTCCCTGTATAGCCCTTTAGGGATGTCAATTTCAAGCTCAGTTCCAACTATGAACTGATGTCCATACGGTAGGCTCAAAATGCCCATTGCTCAAAGCGGAATCCCTTTATACTCATAAATCTGGTTGTGAAGGGATCTGGTTCTCCACTTCATTTGCCAACATTGAACAGGAATCACTCCATCACTGTACGCTAGATTGATTTGACTAGAGTGGAATGGATCCATCGGATTCTATTAGAGGTAAAATAAATGGCAATCTAGTGTCCCAAAATATTAAGGGTTTCCTCCGCCATATTTATCACAGCACCAAATTTCCACATAAATGCTACACCAATTAAAATGCCATAGTTATTGTTTGGTAGAACTCACCGCTGGAGTGGAAGCCCTGACTGACCCAAATTGTAAAGGCAACGTGCTATACTACTTTGTACACAGTACTATGCATCCTCATGGTCCCGTATACTAATTGGTGGACCACATCCAGCTTCAACAGAAGCTTAGCCACCAACCTGGTAGAAATTATATTCACAGGGGCCCCCATGTCTATGATAGCGCTGATTTTTGTGTTCAGAACGAAAATGTCACAGTAAGTGCACTCTGAGTAAAAATAACCATAATTGTTTATTACATGGACATCCAAAGGCTTTTTGTTACTCAGAAAGGAGGAAATTCCCTGCCGACATGAGAATACTCCATAGTGATTTTTTCAACCATAACTGCTATGTTAACCCCTACTAAGAGGCAACGTCCATCAAGGGATCTGCATTGCTCATGTCAGTTTGTTCCAGGATATGCCATGCATATGGCTTCTGCACATCCTGGTGGAACTCAGAGCTTGGGTGTAAATAATCACTCTCTGAAAAGGAAGCAGGGGTATCTGACAGAAGCTGTTGGTATTGCAAATCATCCGGCTGAGTTCTGAATCCTACACGAAGAGATGTTTGGAAATCGTTAGGGGCAATTGAATTAGACTTAGTGGAGATAGAGCATCCCGTCTCTACTCCGCTCAGGATTTTTCCTACTCAATAATCTCAAATGGCATTGCATACACCTGCAGTTTTCTAGGACAATTGCCCACATAATGCCCTCTTCGTTTGCATTGGAAGAAAGTATTCATAAAGGGTTCAAGTATATAACTTAGAGAAGGAGGGCCAGTTTGAAGATTACTGGTAATATTCCAAGGTTATGGATGAACTAGGGAAGCATACGTAGGCCAAAAAGGATTTGCTGATTTATAGATGGACGATGATGTTCCAGCAATTGATAGCTTGGTTGCTGAAGCCCGTATCCCAAAGGGTATGGTGCAGCGACAGCAGGGTTCTTTCAGGTTGCATTAGGAGTGCTGATTGTGGCGGAGAGTCGACGTAGGGTGTTCACAATTTGAATAAGTCCCACATCTTCATACAAAACGTGAGACATAGCGTTATGTAATTCACAATATGGGTTGAAGGCTACCGTCATAGCTATACTGACATCCTCGGTGGATAAAATGTTGGCTCTGAGTAACACATGTGCCTCTTCCAGAATCGTTCAGTGAATTCTAACAGGGACTCGTTTCAGTGGAACTTTATGGTCAGGAAGTTGGCCTTTTGTTGGGCCATCTTGGCTGAACCCCCAAACAGCCGGAGAACAGTTGCTTTCACTTCTTCATAAGAAACTGAGCTATTTGGAAGGTAGCAGGTAACTTGATCAGCGTTTTACACGTCCAAAGCTGACAGCAACAGTTTCACTGCATGCCAATCAGAAGCCCCTTCCATGATGAAATTTGAATTACTTAAAGTAGCTGTGCAGATTCCCATCATAACTGAAGGAAAGTATTTTCTTGATTTGAACAGCTTCGCCTTGCTCTAGGCTCCAGCCACAAGGAGCAGTCAAATTGGGTCCTTAGTGACTAGGGGAACCACCCCCTTGTGAACTATCATATCGACAGGTGGACGGAATCATATCTGCTGAAATGGACTCAGAAGAGGTAGTGTCATATAAAGGGTCCACTACAAATCCTGAGGATACTCATTAGCTGATCCATAACATTCTTCCTCTGAATCACCACTAAAAGCACCACATCCCCCGGCTCTAGAATGCTCAGAAAAATGCTCGTTGATTAGCTGTTCCATTTTAACTTAATAGTATATGCACCATCCATCCTGAAATTCCTATTGCAGCATCTCATATTGATGTTGCAACTCCCAATGGAATTCCCACTCAGCATCCAGATTTCGCTCATTTACCTGTTGTCATCAGAGGACATCCTCCACTGTGTTCTGTATTCTTTCATGCTTCCTGATAGCATTACCCTCTTGTTGATTAGCGTCATTTATTTGATTAATGAGGATGGCTTGTTATTACACGAATTCTTTGTTGGTCCATTAAAGGGTTTTAAGTCATACTTGCATGTCTGCGCACTCTCTCATCTCAATGATTGGAAAAGGAATGGCTTGACTGCGCTCAGCCTGGCTCACGACTTCCAATTCTGTAACCCGATGTATTGGCTGGAGATTTTCAGGGAATAATGACAAAAGGATGAGCACATTATCCATCTTCCGCTAATTACTACACTTGATGCGAAATTGTCTGAATTAAGCTGCTATGAAACCGACATGATTCATTACTCGCTGTTATGTCAGTGTTATTCTTTCCCTTATCTGAGCTATAAAGTCTTCAAGCGCTTACACCCATTCTGCTAAACTATCATGTAGCACTCAGTATTGTTTTCCAATATTGTTAAGTCCTGAATCTATTCTGTTGATAAGCCATGCTGATCCAACTGTAATCCTATCACTCAAGGTAACTCTAGATTCAACTGTGGCACCAAAACGTCCAACCGATGGCAGACATCCCCTACATGGTGGTCCACATGTACTATCGTCCCCTGCACCTCCAAAAAAGAGCAATCAAGGTGTTCAAGCAGTAGGCGAGTATCATTCTCCTGGGATTGAATGAAACATATTACTTCCCCAGTCTCAATATTGTGGTGAGCCAGCACACACTTAGCTGGCAGATAGATGGTTGCACATAAGTGACTAGATACTCCTCAGTTCCGTGGGTACTAAGTTGATGAGACAACCTTGTTGTAGTCACATCCAGATAGGACATATACAAGGCACAGAAGTTTTCTTGGTCCTTTGATTGTAAAACAAACTAAAGGCTCTCCCCACCTTGTCTTCATAGAGTCAATACCCTCGTAAAAGCCATTCCATAATGTCACACAGCTGCTGAGGGGTCACATTTGTAGAGCGACCTTGTTGGTCAGCTATCAACTCAGGACAGGTTTCTAATTGCAGATTGAACAAAACATCTTCATCACCTGGATCAATTACTGTAAATAGTACTGGTTTGTTGTTAGATGCTTCCTGCGCTTCCTCAGCATATTGCGCACGGAATCCAATCAAGACTTATCATAATGAGTGAGGGCTCATCATTGTACCCTAGCATCAAAAAACTACAGTTGACCAGTGGCCCCTGTAGTGAGCACCACTGCCAGTTATCAACATAAAGGCTTGATTCCACTGAGTCAGTTTACACAAGGTATTAGCCACTGAGCAACCAAATCAAGTGATATGAAGATCGCCAACTCTAATAAAACCTGATAAGTGATATATGGAGAAATCGCCCCTATCAACCTTTTATTAATCTTCTAATAATCGCAGACTTATCTGCAACAACCTACTAAATGAAAAAGAACTCCTCCTCAATCCTCCATTCAACTCTTTAAATCTTGGCCCCCAAGCCATATGCATCCTCAGCTTGGTAATCTCCTATTTACTTTCCTTTTTCTAGGAGTTCTCATCTATCTCGAAATCTTGGCGTAATTTCCATGATTCTCTGAGTGGTCAAAACTTTGATTGATTTACTTTTCATATATTTTTTCAGTCAATCTCGAGACTTGTCTCAGTTCCCACTCCAATCCACCGGTATTTATAGCGTATTGTACAGTCATATCAACTTCTCAAATAAAGACCTTCACTCCTGAAGGAATAGTCATGAGAGGACAGCTCTCAATAGTTTTGTGGCAGGGTCCATACCAGATCCTCTACTTGGGAGGAGGCGCTGATTTCAAGTTGCTCTCAAGAAGTTGGACGTTCTGATGTAACTGGTCTTAAGAGAGCTAGAGATCCCACTTCAACACCACAATATGAACCCAAGACTCATTGGTCAACCATCTGTTTTTAGTAATGGCATCTCATTTGTCAAGAACAAAGAATGAGGCTGAGTTGTAGAAATCAATTATGTGAGAGTGTAAGGCCTGGGTGAGCGCCAGCTATCAGGAGACTTCTTGATAGTGCAACCCAAATATTAGGAGCAGGTGATGAATAGCTGGGTGAACAAAGTTGTGAAGGTAGCATTTGGAACCCAGGGCAAGTTATCCTTCTGGCAGCTAGGCCGAGGCATAGAAGTCCCACATAGTAGAAGGAATGGATAGGCACAAGAGTGGCTGTAGTGAACACCCATGGAGTAAATGCCATTTAAAATTAAATGAGGTGGGTTGACCTTGGGACAAATATACCATACTGGGAAATTTTCTAACCAGTACGGGTTTTGAACTCAAAACCTGCTCTAGGGTGGAAGCAGTTTTACCTGCCAGTCTAACCACCCTTGAGTAGATGTCATTCATTAATTGTTTAAAAAAAGTTTAAGGCTCTCGTATGAAGTTGATACTGACTTCCATCAACAGAAGGCAGGAGGAACTGAATTGTGGCCAAGAATTCTAAACACTCAGGCTGCAAGGATGGTACTTCATATTGCGAGATACTAACCCATCAAGAAACACTTCTAAACTGACCAGTAGATTGATCTTCAGGGCTGCTAGTATTCTCCATTGTTTGTGATAGACATTTTCACCTAGAACAGCTCAGAGTCCCCATGTAGTGAGCACCATGTTTTGTTGGCGTTGCAGTTCTTTGGACTGTTGCTAAGGTCCAAAGGTGGGCTTAAAGCTAAATATTTACAAAAAAGTGTCACACCAGAATTTGAACCTCAAAACTTTGTAAGATTTAAGTTAAAAGTCAAACACTAAGCCAATTATGCTAAATTTTTTATTAAAAGATACAGCAGTAGCAGGAACCACCCTACATGAAAACCACCTAAATCTACCTTTATAACTCCATATCATCAAATAATTGATTAATGACAAGAGGGGATGGAGGAAATTATGCTCGTCCATTCCAGAACAGGTTTTGAACCTGTTACACCATTTTTACCACACCTTAGCTTGTGGTTACAGGTGTGCGCAACTACACCCGGTGCCAATTATGCCATAGGAGGTTGAAAAGAATACAGAAAAATGGATTGAGTAACAAATACTTTTATTAGATATAATAGTTGATATACATAGGGTGCATAGGGACACGGTGTCTCAAGAATCTTTGTGGCCCCATCCATTCAGGATCTTTCATGGTCTTCCAGATTAACCAACTTTTTGGCACCCTCATTGTACTCCGTTGCCCCATGACCAGATCAGTGGAAACTCCGCCTCATGTGACTCAGGAAGTGGGGATGAGACTCCTGAAGTCGTCTCCATTGATCCTTGAACGCAGGTGATTTCCCAACTGAGTTTATAATCAGTGCTATTAAGATAAGGCTCTGTTTGAATAGGCTTGAGAGTTGATTCACTTCAGCTCAATTCAGAAGTGGAGATTCAAATTTATCTTCATACTGAATCCCAATAGCCACAGCGCGGGTGACCAGAGGCCAGCAGGAGATCATTTCTGCTGCACCTCAACCCACAGCCATCCCTTTGGGTTGGCAGCTGCCAGAGTGGCCCTGAGGTGACAGAGGCCAGTTTGCTGCACCTCAGCCCGGTGTGCTCAGCGAGGCCACCCACCTTAATAGGAGTCTTGGGGGTATGGTAAGGCTATTTATCTTTCCCTCGCAGAAGTGACCCCCATCTGGGAGTTTAGGCTCACAGAAGGTGGCGGGCTGGGCCTTGGGAGCTCTGTCCGTTACAATATTGATACCAATATTTCTACCCTATCATAAATTATTATTCATTATCTATCTTGATTATCACTTGGGGAGTAAGAAACCTTTAATTTTTATCTTAATAAACCTTTCCACATGATCTCAGTTTTATCTATTTATTTTCACTTATAGTGGGTTAAGTTAGCTAATCTCCAGTATTCAGCATGGGTTAATCAGTATAAAGAATACAGTAATCAGTCTGAGATCTGCTCTTTTTGAACAAGGACAATCTCTATCACGGATAACTTTGAGCCAAGCTGCAAGGGGGAGGTTGAATTGGTTTCCGTTGAGTTCCAAGGGCCAACTTATAACAAAAATGTCTAAAAGTGCCAACATTAGATTTTTCATGGGCATGAACAGTTTACCAAAGAGATTGATACTACAAGGGGTAGCATAAGATGAGAATTTGCTCTATGAGGATAATTTTGATTTTAAGAAGGTTGTCTTTTTCCTAATCTTCGCGGAGTAGTCCCTCTAAGCAGTGAGTCAGCCTCACATGTTAATGAGCCAAGGTCGGCAAGATGACTGTGGTGCTTACTACAGGGGTGGCATCATCAGGCCCTAATGATGATCATGAGATTTCTCATGAGCATATTGATGACGCAGCAGATATGGAAGTACATCTCAGAGAGGATTATACCGAACTCCTGGTTAGGAAGGAGGATACAATCTATACAAGATTCCATAGCCTGGAATTAGAAGTTCCTGATCTACACAACGATATTGAGAATGTCAAGGAGACAAAAATTAGAGCATAAATTACCTCTCTATCTATTGTGAGAGGATCGTCACCTATCTTAAAATGGAATCTACGCTTAAGAATATAGAGGAATGATTCATATTCCATGAGAATAAGTTTTCAAAGTATTACTACTTTGAATAAATGTGGAAAGAGCATGGAACAGCACAACAATATGCCGTTCTCTATGGACAATTTTATAAAAAATTGAAGGCACAAATGCGTAATATACCAGAACCTACCTCTATTTGACCTATAGCTCAATTAGAGGCAACCATATGGGTCTCTCAACAGAATGTTCCACAAACAGCCAGAACTGCTACACAACTGAACATGATGCATGCCTACCCTGTTGAAGATTATCCCAACTTTAAACTTTACTTTAAGACCATGTACACATCTGGAGAAGGAAGAATTGCGGGTTTTCTCCAGATGTATGAGAACATCATAATTGGCGCCAGAAATCACCAAAAGGCTCATCACATGTAAGAGTGTATGAGATGCGGGGCTCATGGTTCATTGCAAACCTACAATCTGAACTATCTTAGAATAAAGTGAACTTTATTCTACTTTCAGAGTTTGGTAGTGAACAAGACGTCCAAAAATTGAAACAAGAATTCCTCATGATAAAAAAGGGCAATAATGAGTCAGTCACAAATTATGTTTCTTTTTACTATCTCAAAACTTAACAATTGTGAACTACAGAAGCTATGGATTTTCTTACCTCAAAATTATTTTTCTCTGAGTTCATTGTAGATGCGTCCTAGCTTAAAGCTGCATATGACTCTTTCAGTTAAGAGCGCAACGCCCTAGAGAGCTTAAAGAATTGCTACTCAATGTACAAATGATGTATAAAGCTGATTACAAGGCCATGGGACCAACACCACCCCCTTGACAATTTAACAAGGCCATCTATGTCGCCAATGATAAGGGCGACAAACCAAAGGAAAAGAATTCCAAACTGCCTGAATGCTTGCCTAATCAAGAGTTAACCAGAGATAAATGCTGTCAACCTAGGCACTTTTATCAATCTTGTCCATTACTTGTCACTGAAAAAAGGACCTCCTAAATAGTATACCCCCTATGCTGTAAACCGGGTTGACCTCCACACTGAGGGTGAAGATTATCATGAAGATGACGATTTGGTTAGTGCAGGATACCATGTGTTAGAGACACCTAACGCGGTGGCGGTGCAGCTAGATTAAGATTTCATGGTACTGACTGATTTAAATCCTGTGATATCTATTTGTCACAAGCGAATAAGCCAACACGGGATATCAATTCAAAAGAAGAGGGAGAGCAGTTATTATGGCTACTTTCAATTATTTGTTTTCAGTTGGCGAGGATGCTGTCAAAGCTACCATGAGCGCTACAGCTCTTAGACATTTTGAGGAATCTGTTACCAATGTATTTACCACTGGAATCCCTTTTTGCAAGAGTGCAATAAAAGTGAAAGTGATCATCCAGAAGGTGCGAATTTTGGAAATACTGGACACTGAGCTTACACTTAGCATCATCTATCTATTCTCTGAATAAGCTGAAGATCATTCCCAATACCATCTATAACATGAAGTACCACGCCACAAGACCTGATATTACCCGCACTCTAGGAGCTTATTCAGTGTTACCTTTACGCTTTAGGAGCATTGTCCTGATGGCACTGTCAGTGGTTTTAGACAATTGTCACTATAACTTCTTATTCAGGACGCAGTTCTTCTTGGAGTTTAGAGCGAAGATTCACAAACAGCACGGTAAGCATCTTTAGTTACCAACTTCCGCTGGTATTTATAAATGAGGACGTCAAACCAGGGAAACAACATACGTTTTTGGTTGATACAGATTAATAAATATACCACATACCCTACAACTTGACTGAGAAAGATGTAAAGCAGTTAACGCTACCAATAGCACATAAGAAGGGATTCCATTGAGCGCTAGTGAAAATAGAGATTTGACTAGGGGATTAATGCAGGATGACCCTGTCTGTTAGTGTGAAGAATTCGCCTGATACCATATTGGAAGTATACAGCCATGACGGAATCCCTAAACAGGAACCCAAAGTACTACTATGGTTTTATAATACAACCTACTCTGGAGAATTAAAAATCGTTTTTGGAACATCGCTATTTAACTCATCAGAGCCAAAAAGAACAAGTTGTAGCACTGGCCCAATTGACCAATTACCAAGAGATAAAATTTGCTCATGCTTAGGGATTTTGATGAGCTCGGTTTGGGGATGTAACCCCTAAGCAGCAGAAGGTGCGTGACGAGCTGTTGGATGAGTTTATCAAAATCTCCTTTACTGGCTTTAACAATTATGGCTGATGCAAGGGCAATGTCCACATAATAAATATATGTTTCTGTATACACTTCAAATTCAAGCCCTATAACCACTTGAAAGCAGAGGAAACAGTGATCACACAAGAGCTGAAACAACTAGCTGAGGCAGGGCTAATCCGAAACTGTCAAAGAGTCCCTAGGCATCTCATTTTGTTGCTTGTGCGCAAAAAAGGATGGAACCCAAAGAGTAATAATGGACTACCGCCACCTGAACAAGATGACTAAGAAGGAATCATACCCGCTACCATGCAATGACAAGGCTCTGAAACTTCTGAGTGGCTCAAAGTACTTTTCAGCAATGAATCTAGCCAGCGGCTACTGGAAAATGGAGCTCTCGTCAGAAGATCAGGAGAAGTGCGCCCTAATCAGTAGCCGGGGATTGTATGAGCCTACAAGAACGCCGCAGGGGCTCTGCAATGCCCCTGCTACCTTCCAGAGCGCAATGAATTTAATTTTTGGCAATCTCAAGTTATTTATTGTAGTGATATATCTCAATGACATCGCAGTCTTCAGCTGGACATTACAAGAGCATCTTCAGCACCTTCAAGAGGTCTTTACATGGCTTTGCACATCAAATTAGACTATAAACGAGGCAAATGCGCTTTTCTAAAGAGTAAGCTAGAGTTCCTTAGGCACAAGATTGGCCCTAGTGGAATCAAGCCTTACTACAGGAAGGTGAACGCCATTGTGGCTATTGAGCCGCCAAGGAGAATGAGGGATATTCAAGTTTTACTTAATGGTGGGATACTACCAGCAGTTCATCCTCCATTTTGAGGACTTGGTGGCGCCTCTCACATATTTGCTCACTAAGGAAATGAAGTTTGAGTTGGGCCTGGAACAGGACAGGCCTTCGCGGAGTTAAAGGCACAAATGAGAGAAACAAGTCTTGAACTATTCTGACATCAACAAAACACTCTACTTCAATACCAACACCAGTGATGTATGACTTGTCACGATCCTAGCACAATTGGATGAAGATGGAGTGAATCAAGCAATCAAGTACTTCAATTTTTTTTTGAGTTTTAAAAACCCCCAAAGGACTCCTAGCTCAGGCAACTTTGCGGGATGAAGACATAGGTACTTCCCCACCGCATAGGGATGCACAAATCCAAGCACCACCCAGTGTGGGCCTGACCGCCATTTAAGTGTAGCTCTTACTACACTGACACTAACATATTCCCACCCTGTTAGGTATTGGGAAGACCGTCTGCCCAGCCAGGACAGGCGATATGCTTCTCATCCCCCTTGTGGGAGACAAGACCCAATGACCACCAGGTTTAAGGTCACTATCAAGATTCTGAAATGACTGGATGATAAGGCCAAAATAGTCATGGCAGATCAGCTAGAAATGTACCAACAAGATTAAAGAGCTTGTATATTGGAGCGCCTTGTGATGAGGCGATATTGGGTCAAACAGGTGATATTGGATCTCCTCTGAATTGGGTGATAGGGTAATGTTGACAAATGACAAATAATGAGATGTTGACATACAATGAATATTGAGTGGATCGCCTCCAACTAAGGCAGTTGTGAATTTGATGAATAATGAACTCTGCTGGAACCAATAAGAATATGGCAGAAGGAATAGACTAAGCACAAGATTCAGTACTGACCAAAGTCACTGGTATATCAACAAGACTAGGAGATTAAGAGAAGGAGGATTTTGAGTAGTTAAAGAGAGAGAGCAAGTGGACTAGGAAGGATCCGCTGGGATTATCATATTACAATAAAGAATTATTTCCCAGTGAAATTAGTCCTTTTGTTATATTTATTTGTTTGAGTGTGTTCCAAGGGACCAACAATCAATCACATCATCCGTTTCAATTTCTCAGTGGGTTGATCCTGTGCAAAAACCCTTACAGCATATCTTAATGATTCCGCTGCTTTTATAACAGTGGTGCTCACTACAGGGAGCCCTTTGATCAAAATTAAATCTCCAGTATCTGGCCATGACGCATCAAGCTTGCATGGACCAGGGATCTTCACGAAATACTACATCATTAAAATGTGCAGAACACAAAATTTCTTTAGATGCTGTGTTAAAATGGAAAAATAAGCCTTTTCAAAAAGTTTATAGTGATAAGTTGCCTCCGTTTGATCAAGATGGGAATATTAATAGGTTGTTTAAGCGATTTTTGTTTGCAACGGAAGGAGTTTCTGACTGTCAGAAAGTGAAACTGTTAATATCCACCTTGGATTTTGGAAGTGCCAACCAGGTCACCTGCTATCTCCCAAACAGTTCCGTTTCACATTGAGAAGTGAAGGATACTGTGTTGCGGTTGTTTGGGGGTACTGCAGAAATGTCACAATAGAAGGCCGAATTCTTGGCCATCAAATTTCAGCATAATGAGAATCTCAATGCGTTTGCTGATCAATTCACAACAAAAGCCCATTTGTTGATTGGGACGGGATTTTATCTGAATATGACGTGTGTATTTCAATGACCTCCACTGTGAAGCCATACTGAGAGCTTTATAACATTATGACCCCAATGTTGAATGAATACGTACCTTTACTTACAATTGTTCAGTTTTTGCGCCATATATCCACCAACTTCCCTCCACCCAATACATAGCGGAATCCTTCTGTTACCGCCGCAGGATCATCTTACTTGGGGAATTTTATCTGTTCAGTTCAGAATCCACCAAGTTACCCTCAGCAATCAAATGACCATACCATACTTGCTTATTGTAACTGTTCCAAATACCACCCTAGCCTTTTTTACGCTGATAAATTACAGTTTAACTTTTGACGTGCTCATTTTACATTAATCATGGACGTAGGCTCTATGGAGTCAGTTGTTTCAAATGCAGTTGAAAATGGAATCTGGCATGGTGGTGCCACAATCATCAGGTCCCTCGCATACAGCCTGAACCATATTTCCGGGAAAAGTCAGAGAAAATTAGAGATGGGACTCTCTACATCCCGTTATTCCAAATCCAGACTTCCCACCTGAACCCACCCCAGAACATTCAGTGGAAGTCCCCCTGTACAATGAGGCAGTATTATATCAGCAGCCGGTTGAAAGGGTGAATGAATTGACATGAGTGCAATCTGCGGCTGTGGCAAAAGAGGGCTCACAGATGCAAGCAAAGCTTTACACTTGTCAAATATTTGACCAAGTTACCCTGAAAAGTTAGACCCCTCCGCTGATGCACCTTCCTTGCAAGCAGTAAATGTCAATCTTCCGGTCAACGCTATTATAAAAAATATCCCAGAATTGGCAATGGAATTGCATGTTTTCTTGAAACAGAGACTCCATAAATGTCCATATTATAAACAGTCAAGATGCATCTTTCACCAAATGTACTTACTGCGACCTGGTTGTAGCTAAAACCCAAGTCTAAGCTATCATAAATACTGGTGCCCTCATTAACATAGTCTCCACAAAACTGGTGGCCAAATTGACATTAAAATCGGATGTGGAAGACCAGATGGTATATGGAACTGCTGAAGCAGAAAACACGGTCTCTGAGGGAGCATACAGTGCACTTCCATTGCAGTTTGGTTCAATTTACATGATATCCCTACTATAGTGTTACCAAATAGCAATTATGTCTGTTAATTTGGAACCGCCTTATTGCGACACTATGGGGCTGACATTGATATGACAGATGAGACTTTCGAAATATTGGGTCAGTGGATCTCAATTCACTTTACCTCTAGTGTAGCCAAAAGATCCAGTGCATATGGGGAATATCAATCTAGCTTATAGTAATGGAGTGATCTCCGTGCACTGCCATTGATTAAAGGCAAAACTTGAGCCCTTTCCCAACAGATTTATGAATATCAGGGGCTTTTGCTCAATGCGGCTGAATCTATTTCCATTCCATCTAGATATCAAGTTATAGTAAGAATGAAGTGGTGGTTAAAGTTCCAGATGGACTCTATGGAAAGTTATTGGGCAGTATCAGCAATTGAAGTTTGAGCCCCATGTGGCTCCAGGCATTATTTTACCTGGTCAGGGGGAGATCAGGTTTTACTTACAAATCTAGAAATGGAACCACTGCAAACCTTCTGACACCAAATAGTGGCATATTCACACTTGATCCCCATGGAGGAGGTTCTTATGGTTCACAAATTTGGGTCTCTGGAGGAATTTGGTCTGCCTTCAAACCACAGCTTGGCATAATAACAATTGTATCGCGTGAAGAATTAAGGGGGTTGTTGGTACCACAGAAAGATTGGGCGATCACTTTATTTCAAAGATATAAAGAAATTTTTTATAATGACAACCATGATTTAAGGTTGCGCGCAGGGGTGTTTCATCAGCTGGACACTAAAGTTTATCCTCTCATCAGGGCACTGATGATCCACTGATTAAGTGTGGCAGAATAAGTAGTAACTGAGGAGATTGGCAAGCTGCTAGAGCAAGGGATGCTTCAATAATCAAAGAATCCATGGGTTTCTCCTGTTCTTATTGTAAAAAAGAAGGACGGTACTAACCACATAGTAATAACTACTGGAAGCTCAACAGCATCTCCAAAAAAGACTTATATCCCTTACCAATAATTGACAATGCTTTGGTTCATCTAGGGGGAGTTCGTTTCTCAGAAATATACCTGACCTTGGGCTACTGGCAAAATCGAGTTGCCAGCGGCAGAACAGGAGAAATGTGCTGTAAGCACGTCCAAAGGGCTTTTTCAACCAACCCATATGCCGCAAGGGCTGTGTAACGCCCCAGCTACATTTCGACAGACGGTGGACACTAATCTCGGGGACCTAAAGCTTTCATACATTCTTATATACCTTGACGACAAAAAAGTCTTCTCCCAAATCTTTTCTGAGCACCTTGACCATTTAGAAGCAGTATTATGCTGACTCACCGAGGCCAAGATCTAGATCAAACCCCAGAAATTCCATTTCTTCAAGAACCAGTTAGAGTACCTGGGGTTCATGGTTGATGCCACAGGGCTGAGACCTCAACTGTTTAAGGTGGAAGCTATTTTAAAATGAGTCGCCTAACAGTAAGCGGGATATACAGATATTTTTTGATATAGTCAACTATTACTGGCGCTTCATACCTAACTTCAGCTGTATCAGGGCCCGCTATTTGAGTTACTAAAAAGAACAACGTGTTCAAATGGATGGAAAATCAACAATGTGCTTTTGAGATGCTTTGGATGTCGTTGATAGTGCACCAATGTTATGCTATCCCAATTTTGAAAAAGAGTTCACTGTTCAGATGGATGCATCCCTTTTTCGCTGTGGGGGAAGTCCTATCCCAAAAAGGTGATGAAGGGGAGGAGCACCCTGTAGCGTACTGCAGTCGTAACTTAAATAGCCATGAGTGCTTTTATACTGTACTGAGCAGGAGTGCTTAGCGGTGATCTACGCCTATAAGCAATTTAGAGTGTATCTGCATTGGGTGAACTTCAAAGTTATAATGGATTATGCCTCATTATTCTAGTTACAGAACCTTAATGAGCCTAAAAGGGCGTCTGGTCAGATGGGCTCTTAAACTGCAGGAATACAACTTAGAAACTCTACACTGACCTGGAGCAAAACAACAGAATGCCAATTGATTATTGAAATTACCCTCAATTGCGGTTAGAGCAGATCTGAGCAACATAATGTTTGATAAGATGCTCAGTGGCAAGTACAACGATGAACTGCCTTCAGTCATCAAGGTATTGGACGGAATAAGGGCCTGTACGTTCCACAAAAATGGGGAATTGTATAAGCGAATAGGGGACACTAATGTAAATATCCCAAGACCTTCCACCCGCCCAACTATTACTATGAGCGCACACTAAGCCGTTGGACATGGTGGAGTATGTAAGACCCTGAAAATGCTGCGACCAAGGTACTAAATGGAAATCATGAACTTTGACGTCCTTAAGACAATTTCATGATGCCATCAGTGGCAGGTGGAAAAGCCATTTCGCCAAATGACTTCATACTGGTTAGTGAAGCCACACTTCGCCTGTCATACCGTTTCAATTGATGTCATGGGTCCCCTGCCAATAGGAGCAAACCAATACAAATACATCCTGGTAGTGATCAACCACTTGACTAGGCATTTTGAGGCTTGACCAATACGCGATTTGGGTGCGCTCATGGTATCTAAGTTTGTTATGGAATGTATAATCTAGCAACACAGTTGTCCCCAGTTCATCCTTAATGACAACGGAACAAACTTCACCTCACACATCTTACCCACGCTCAACGAATTGATGGGCATCTACAGGGTTTTGACAACCCCGTATCACCCTGAATTTAATGGAATGATTGAGCGAGTTAATGGTACTTTGGTGAACATAATCTGTAAGTTGGTGATGGATCGACCTTCTGATTGAACTTCTCTCCTTTCCACCACCATTTCTGCTTATAACATTAGCTACCATTCCGCCACGGGAAAAGTCCTTTTCAATTATTTTATGGATGGCACCCTTCTCTTCCAGAGCTGCTTTATTCCTGTGTAGAGGGTACCAGCGGAATGGATCCTTACTGGTATCTGACTAACCTAGTAGACACACTGATCAAACTGCAAACCGAAGTATTTATGCAGTTTAGCTAATAAGATAAGGCTCAGGAAGCTGATTAAGTGCGGCGTAGTAGCCTCAATTAGTTCTAAGATGAAGATATGGTTTTGTTTCATGACCAGAACGGGTTTGGTTGGAAACACAAGCTGGCCAACATCTGGATTGGTCCATTTGAGGTAATTAAAAAATGGGCATTGACGCCTATACAATCAAGGATCCCACAAGTGGTCGGATAATCAAACAAGTGCACACAAAGTTCCTTTGGCCATAAAAACAGTAAGAGCCCTATTGTCCAGTCAAGGGTGGGTAATAGTGAGATTCTGAAATGACTGGATGATAAGGCCAAAATAGTTATGACAGATCAGCTAGAATTCACCAACAAAATAAAAGAGCTTGTATATTAGAATGACTTGTGATGTGGTGATATTGGGTCAAACGGATGATATTGGATTGCCTCTGAATTAGGTGATAGTGTAATGTCAACAAATGACGAATAATGAGATGTCAACGTACAATGAATATTGAGAGGATAGCCTCTATCTAAGGCAATCATAAAATTTATGAATGATGAACTCTTCTGGAACCAATAAGAATACAGCGGAACATATTGAATAAGCACAAGCTTCAGTACTGACCAAAGTTGCTGCGATATCAACAAGACGAGGAGATTGAGAGAAGGAGGATTTTGAGTAGTTAAAGAGAGAGAGCAAGTGGACTAGGAAGAATCCGATGGGATTATTATATTACAATAATGAAGTATTTTTGGGGAAATTGCCTAATTTTGTTATATCTATTTGTTTGAGTGTGTTTCAAGGGACCAACAATCTTCACATTGTCCGTCCCAATTGTTCAGTGTGTTGGCCTTATGCAAAAACTCTTACGGCATATATTACCAATTCCACCAATTATATAACAGTCACTGAGGGGAGAAGATGAAGACCTCCCCTTTGTCACCTGCTTTTTTAGTGGAGTTGTGCTCTCCAGCCCAAAGTTTCCAGAAAGCCTTAAATCCTTTCAGATCAAAATTAATTTTCTTGAATGATCAATTTCACCACCATCTGGATCATGCTGAAAAAATTGGCAGCTAGCTGAGCTTCAGGAAAACTCAGCATATCACGGCATTTATTGTAGGCAGGTGCACCAAAGTGCAGCCAAACAGGATTGCTCCTCCCTTGTCCTGGGGTCCATGCCTGCGTGACCCAGGCTCGTGGGAAAACCAATTGACAGGAACCACGCCCAACTTGTACTCCCCCCTTTCTGCCCAAATTCTCCCTTCAGGGAGTGGAAGTCACCAGCAAGAATAGGTTAGCACAGTCATCACTACTATCCCACACTTCTTTCAGGCCACTACAGAACATGACTAATATGCCTCTCTAGGATCTGGTGTTAGCTAATCACTCATGTTTCCAAGAGCTTTCTCCAGTTGCGCCATGATGAAGCCCCAAATAACCTTATATTGCTCCCTACTCAAAAGTTTTAGCAAAGCAGAGAAGAACTATATAGTAATGCGTGTGAGTTCCTGGAAGTGATCAGTGCAGTCAAACACTTCTGACCTTTATTTGTATGGGGTACATTTTAAGGTAGCTCAAATCATTCATCGCTCCACTGGTTACAAAGCATACAGGATCCCAATGGACGCCTTGCACGCTGGGCTGTAATCCTCTAAGACTATGATTTTAAAATAATATATTGAGCAGGAGATAAATACCTCAATACAGATGGCTTGTCAAGATTACTGGTGTTCCACTTACAAGCACCTAAGAGCTATTGTCTCTAAGATTGACTGAGCTACCTGAACAGGCCTGGAAGGAAGAGACAGAATAAGTCAATAGGTTCCTGATGAGATGATAAAGACACCTGGCATATTGATGGAAATCTACAAAAGAAGACTAAAAACAATTGGTAAAACTATATTCAACCTAGAAACTGCATAAAAGTGATGGAGGCCCATAATCACGTTAGCTATGTAATATTCCAAAAAACGCTGGAATACTTAAAAGAGGGGCTCTACTAAGGTGCATGTCAGACTAAGTGCACCAAGCTTCGGAGCTGTGCATACTTGTGTGAGTTTCCACCTTCTGGAGAAGTGATACGAGTTTATGCCAATCCCACCAACAGCGCCCTTCAGAAATGTCTCAATTGAAGTGGTGGGACCTTTACCAATTGCTTCCAGCAGATCCAAATTTTCTCCTAGTCACAATCAACCACTTCACCAAGTGAGTCGAGGCCTCTGTAGTCAAAATGTATACCACTAACTCCACAGCTCAATTCTTGTACAACATAGTCATCATGAGGAATGATTGGCCTCAAGTTATATGTCAGACAATGAGAAGAACTTCATCTCAGATTTGGTGAGAAAGCTGGACCTAGTGGCTGTAATTTAGCAGCTAAATACCCCCTACACTCTATCATAAACAGAAGTTTCAAGAGATTAAATGAAACCATTTGGAGGTATTTTAAAGATGATGGCCCTCAATTACAAGTAGAAATGGTACCAATTGCTGCCCTCAGAGTTGTTGGCTTAACAGATAAGCCATTACTAAGTGATTGGGATGATCCCTTTCAAAGCTCAGTATGGGCAAGAGGCTGCTCTGCCGACCCTCCAGGCACTGAACATCTCAGCGGACTGAAAGAACCTGCCGCATAGAATCTATAAGCATGAGTTAGCTGATGAGCTTATAAGACTATAATTAGAGGCTATAAACAGCATTGAAGTGAATATCCCTTAAAGCTGACGGGAGAGTCAAAGATGAACTAGGCTACTGGAGTTCATCCTAGGAGACAAGGTTTTATCCTATTTGTGGGGAACACAAACAAAGGAGTCACAGGTTATTAAGACTGGGCCTGCTACTGTTTTAACGAAGAGAGGAGCTAAGTATCCATACAGGATGATGATACTAACATTGCGTTTAATAGAGTGCATGATCAGAACCTTAGATTATTCCTCAGGTCTCATCTTGGGAGGTGAAGTGTCCTGGGTGAGGCCACAAATGGTTCAATGGATCAAACCTCAACCAGTGGAATGACTAGAGTTCACCTCTGGCCCAGTGGTGGTACAGGCGACCATCCCCCGTAAATAAGGGAAAATGAGGGCCTTTTATAGATTTGGGCGAGTCAAAATATTTCACCTAGTTCATAATGATGGCGTGAAAAGTAATTTTTGCCCTAATGAGTCAGAGAAAAATCAAAATGAAGATGATGATGCACAAAATCAGTATGAAAATCGACCTCCTTTTATAGCTTCCAGTAGGCTGAAATATTTCATTCTTCTATGCAATGATTACTTAACCAAATTACCCCAATGAGAGCATTCATGGCTCAAAGCTAAATATCTAAAATTAGGAAAGCATCCAATAAAGAGAGCTGATTTAAACCATAATGCAAGGCGCATCATAGGAGTGCCATCGCTCAAACCTGAAGTCTGGAGCATGTTATCAGGACTGGTAATAAGCTAATTTTAGATGGAGATACAATAGACCAAAACCCAGAAGCTGGGAGAAATGAAATTGTCCCTGAACATCCAAGTTCAGGGATAACTACTGAGAGAAGGATTATGCAACTAAAGGAATTGTCCTATATGGATGAGGCTACTAAAGCAGGAGTTAGGCGCCATCTAACTAGGGGATTCTGAAAATCTACCATATTGATACCATCATTCCTACTATATTTTTAAATTATCATCCATTTTTCTATCTTGATTATCCCCTTAAAATATAGCATACTTCACTTTTATATCATAATAAAAAACCTTTCCACAGAATCTCAGTTTTATCTTTTTATTTTCACTTATAGTAGGATAAGTTGATAATCGCCAGTATTTAGTCTATGGTTAGTCATTATGCGAATACAGTAATCAGTCTGAGATCTTCTCTGTTTGAACAAGGAGAATCCTATCGCAGATATCTTGGATACAGCTTCCCAGGGAGAGGTGAATTTTCTTTCATTTAGTTCTGAGGGTCAATGTATAACAAACATGTCTAAGAGTTTCAACGTAAGAATCTCCATGGGCATGAACAGTTTATCTTGGATATTGAGGCTACAAAGGGTAGCATCAGATGAAATTTTGCTCTATGAGGATGATTATGATCTTAAAGAAGGTTGTCTTGTGCAAATCTGTATAGAGTAGACCCGCTGAGCAGCGAGTTAGCCTCACACTGTTAAGCGATCTGAGGTCAACAAGCTGACTACAATGACAAATGACATCTTTAAATCACCCAGAATACTATCTATGGCTCTCTGGAAGATGGCCATGGCATTGCATAGCCCTTGTGGCATGCAAGTGTTTCAAATAATCTTACTCTGGCTAACAAAGTGATTTTGCTTGATCCCCCAAATGTAAGGGGTGTCAAAAAATTAACCAGATGGATCATCACAATAATATCAGAATTAGAGGTGTCAGTTAGTTTAATTGCTGGATAATCGCCTAGTTTGATACTATTTAGTGTTATATATTCATTCACGTTTAGTAATGGTAAAATCTGTGTTTGCCACTGGAATGATAAGTCAAAGATCATTGTGGGGATTTACAGCAGAAATCTGATGAATCTGTTACCAGCCATTTGATTATGGTTCTGCTGTCTAATTTGGAGAACTGGCAACTTATGCCAAGGATGCTCAAAGTTTATTTATATTTTATAAGTTACATACAATTGACCAGTGACTTGTGCCAAGGATGTATTGAACTAATCTAAAATTTAGTGATCAGATGAGCGGATTGGGAGGAAATTGTTACCATGAATGACTGAGGTTTGATAGAAAATGCCAGCTTGGATGGCCAAAGGGTTTGGTAGTTGAAGTAGCCTAGGTTATAATTAATTGTTCATTCCCTCCAAAAAAACAGCTTGAAGCACCCATTCTTATTTTTATTGGTAGTAGTTTTTATGCTAAGTTATTATAAAATAAATGGAGATCCCTTATGTTGGCGTGAGTTCATGCGCCTGGTGTGGCCGGCACTGCCAGTTCTAATACCAATTCCTAGGAGTAACAGGCGGGAACCTGGCCAACCGGCCACCAACAATGGCACTGCAGGCCGTCAACCCTGTGGGGTGCAGCTCAGGAGTGCCTTGACCCCTAGGGTGAGGCAGGACTCACCTGAGTATGCCCAGATGGGTTGGCGAAAGGTTAGGATGGTGGGGCAGCGCAGGCGTGCCTTGTCTTTCAGGATGAGGGCAGGACTCTCTGGGGCAACCACAGGCCCTGAGGCTAAGGTGAAGCTGTTGGTCTACTGTGTTGGTGGGTTTAACGCAGATTCCAATGGGGTTGGTATGCCTATGAAGGTGAAATGACAACGGGCCAAACAGTCTATAAATTGGTTGGCCTGGCACACTAGCAGAGCCCATGATCAATTTTGTGACAAGAGGTATTTTCTAGTAGCGATTGGACAATCAATAGCTGAAAAGTATTTAGAGTCAGTCATTAATTGAATGATTCATATGTGCAAGAAAAATGGTAGCTGTCATTTTTAGTAACTTGAATTCAGCTTGAACTAATCCATTAATATATGATGGCCTCATTCTTCTTTCTGATGAGGAACAAAAGTGCTTCCCACGGACTCTGAGATGGCTTTAAATATCCAGCACTTGGAGGTTATATTGTCTCAATAGCCATTTGAACCCCTCTGCTTGAAATTTCTATAGGGCCATGTGCATAATGGAGAAACATCTATAATGTCCATATGATGACTTAAATATTCCATTTGTCTAAAGCCATAGATGCCAGTGGAGAATATATTGCATACCATGGTGGTATTTTCTCCACATAATAACGCTGAGTATAGGTCAGGTTTTACCCAATTTATGATCAATAGTTGAAATGGTAAGAGTATCTTCAGCTAAAAATCTTGTAGAGTCCCATGTTCTTTCACCCTACCAAAGTAGTAACTGGTACAAAAAAAGCGTATGATGATTTGCACACAACTAGATTTTATGGGCAACATGTTGGCCAACAAATAAGATATAGTTTCTATGTATGCAGGGTCCAGTATTCCAGGGCAAAAAAGTACCCCTCTATAAAGGGATTGTCCACTCCTTTGATATCTAAGATGTTCCCAGATGGTATGAAACCTTTTACTTGGTATCTAAATATTTTAAGAATAAGGAAAGGGTATAAAGCTTTCCTGGTAAAAAAGCATACCCACTTGAATATTTTAAAGAGAAGGTTTGCTTGTATTAGGCCCTAGAACTTGATAATCAGATTGATATTGTTTTGGTCATCCTCAAGTAAGCGTATTCAGTGTTTTAATTCTTTCTCCATATTATGGAAGCTCAAACTCAAGGGACAGCAATATCCTGATAAGTAAAAAATTTATTAAAAATCAATTACTAATGAAAGCTCTATCAGATTTTAAGTTCCTAATAATAATTTATAGCTTTAGTTGACTAGCACTACAGCAGGGGAAGTTTTAAATCTTCAGTCATTGGTGCTGAACTGAACTACTTAACATGAAATTTTAAAAATAAAACTCACATAAATAAGTTGACTACTTTTTTCAGGTAGAAAAGATAGTTAAACTCATGATTAACGATATATCCAAGAGACTTTTAGCATTCCCACCGTTCTGAAAATCTTTGTGAAAAACAAAAAAAGGTCTTTTAATTCTCTTCTGAAAATTCCTTCTTCATTAATTAGGAACTTCTTATATACACAGGCAATGAAGAAAACTCAGTATTCCTTTTTAAGATCACTTATAAACACTCCTAATAAGAACTGACAGTATGAACATGATGTACAAAAAAGTAAGATGTAAGACAAGATAGTATAGAAGATAATATGAGATATAACATTAGATATCAGATGATAAGATGATATTTGTTCGTTGGGCATGAGCTCGTTATTTAAATACTTTGGGGACATCACATGACATACACATCTATTATATAAGCTCATTTATATCATGCTAATCTTCTGATAACCATGGCAAAAATATAGATATTTTTCTAAGATAAAATTAGCTTGCTACTGGCTTAATAAATTTACAATAGTTTCAGCCCAATTGATTAAGAGATGACTTTATATCTAAAAGATTTTTGGGTGCAGTATCAGAACCATGTGTGATGGTAAAGGCTATGCCTGACTGCCACATAGAAATAGTCTCCCCTAAAGGAAAAATTAGGGCCCAACAGGTGGGTTTATGGAGGCCTCAACACTTGAAGCTTGGATTAAAAGCTAAAATTTAAAATTAATTTAGGCGTAAATGACATTATGCCATATATAGCAATATTTGGCCAAAAATTTAGTAAATTTGAGAAGAAATTGAAAGTTGGTTTAATGTTTTCTAAAAAAATTTTATAGTGCTGAGATACCCGTTAGCCATTCTAGAACAGGTCTAGATGAGAATTTTGAGGCTGATCTTCTCAAAAAAGGCCCAATGAGGATTAAGCTGTCTCCCAGACTCCACATGAACTTTTCCAAGCATATTCCCCAAATTCCCCAATACAAAGCATTTAATCAAATTTATAAAGAGCTTAAAGCGACTTTATTTTCTATAATTTCTTAATATCAAACTAAAAATCTGAAATAAATATTAAAAGGTTAAAATCGTCTTATTTATATAAGTCAAATATCTGGCGCCTGAGACGTCTTGAAGAGCTCACTAGAGCTAAAACAGGCCACCACTTAAGTGCTAAAGCAACTTAGGGACAAAACTAGTCTTCTTACAAGCAGTTTAGGACTCTCTTACATATAGATACTTGTCTTAAGGCGCCAGTGTAGTTAACGGACACATGATATCATATAATGTGCTGTATCCTTTTGGGGATTATGTCATCAGACCTGGTAGCAACTTTAACCCGCAACCATTGGAAGGAAATGTCCCTCACATTAGACAAAGTTCTTTTGCAATCCCCCTTTTACTTTGGGCAATGATTCAGGTTCATTATGGAAAACAAGTCTCCCTCAGGGATTTTTGCTTTCTCTAACAGCAATCCTCCTACACCCATTACAGGTTTGACTGTCAATCCATACCTGGGAGGGGTATCATTGTCTACCGTTTATTTTAAGAAACGTTGTTAATTTCAGCCAGAGATGGCCTGTCCAGGATATCCCACCACAAAGCTCAATGACTTTTTCACTACTAAGACCACTCATCACAAAAACCCCATGGCAAGAGTTCTAACTCCAGTAAACCGCATGACACTCACCATAACTACACCCCCTATGTTACCTGTCCAGCCAGTAATAATCAGACAGAAGCCAATGTTGCCTAGCTTGATATATGTCTAGAAGGTTAAACCCTATTTTGGGAAGTTACTCAGCTCCATCATCAGGCTAAGAAGAACTTACCTGCCCAAATGGTTTCAAAGATATCCACATTTTCTTCAGCTAAGGCCTCCAAGTTGGTTGCTTATGTACCTTAATAGAATGTCATAGGGGCCAAACATACAAACACTGCCACCGCCACCACTGCCAAGGATTGGGTTTAAATGTGGTTGATGTGAGTGTAAAGGCTATGTCTGACCACCACATAGCCTTAGTATCCCCTAAGGGAAATATTAAGGCTAAACAGGTGGGTTACAAGGACCTCAAACCTCAAAGGCCGTATGAAAATTTTATTAAATCAATTTTGCATAAGTAACATTATGTCAAATATTTATTTGACCAAAATTTAGTAGATATAAAAAACAAATCAAAGGTCAAGATAAGAAAATTAATAAAAAACTTACAATGGACAAAATACTCATCAGCTGTTCTAGAACTGGTCTAGACAATATTTTGGAGGCTGAGAATCTCAGAATAGGCCCACCAAGGGCTAAGCTGAGCATGGTCTCTGCATGAACTTCCCCAAGCATATTCTCTAATTTCCCACTACAAAATTCTAAACAAAAGGGCAAAGATGCCTAATGTAACTTTGGCTTCTAGACTTCCCAATAATAATTTAAATATCTGAAATGAATTTTGAAATTTCAAAATCATCTTTATTTTTAAAATTGATCTGCACCTGAGACCTCGTGAAAAATACCTTAAAACTAAAACAGGAAACAACTTATGTGCTGCCTCTCTTTGGAGCAAAAACCTAATTGTTAATATTCCTTTTTTGGACTCTTTTTGATAGTGCTTCTTCTTCTAAGACACCAGTGTAGCCAACTGTTGGGATTTTTGCCCATATTTTCAGCCTGCTAGATTACCTGGTGTCACTAAGAAGAATTCCCTAAAGTGAAGCGAATCAAAAATTGGTTGGCCCAAATTTTGGAGGAACTACATTTGGGGGATTTTGGGATATTCACCTAGTTGTATACATTGGGGATCAATTTGGATGAATACCTAATCTCATTGGGCAGAGTGGCCGACGAAATAGGGGCATCTGATAGTGATTAACTACCAGGTATACCGATTGTTATTGGTCAGGTTTCATCACTGACTTATTGGGAATGAATAGTGAGTTGCAAGGCGAGTGATGCCGCCTGCAACTAGCACATTGATCGGTTGGTGAAGTGACCTGCCATGATGGGTAAAAAGGTCCATTACCTAAGCAGGTCGCTAGTCAATTATAGTTGGTTCACTCGGATCAAGAGGAAAATGTTAGGGACATGTTTCTGACTCTTTCCATTTGAGGTCTCAAGGATGTCCAATGACAGAATCCTAGCCAAGATGAGGAAGACCATGGCTGCTGAGAGAGAAGGGTGATTCAATGGCAATGGCTGTCTTTTCATTGAAGAGGTGTCAACTGAGGGTTAGATGGCTGAATCCCCTACTATATACTTCCCTAGGATTTACTATTTTAAAAACATTATCATTACCAAGAGATTAACATACATTGAAACATTATTATTAGTTTTTTTGTAGATTTGGTTATATTTAGACTATCAGCATCCAGTGTGAAGTTCCATCTCAAGGATATTATTGCAGAAGGCAATAATTGGAAGACTCTCAGAGAGAAGAGTAGAGATACGAGTGGGGATCTAGAGATGAAGGGAACCACAAATCAGGGATAGCTGCCTACTGTGTGTTGGGCCAAAGGAGACTGTCATCAGAGGATCTTGATGAAGATTGAGTGACCAGTAATATAGGGAACAAATCCTTACTAGTAAGAATTATTAAGTATTTAATCATAAGTACTGGACTAAGCGTTGGGCCAAATATTAGTTCAAACTCAACTACATATAATAGTCTCTATACTATTATTGGATAATATATTTTATACAACGCGGAGTACACGAGGAAACTGAACCTTTGCAGTAAAAAGGTTACTGGGTTGACAACCAATAATCAACCCTTAAGTAAATTTTTACACCAACAGTTTTGCAATTTTTTTTATGGTGTTCTATCCTTTTTGGGGGCTCAGGTCATAATCTTCTTAGCAAACTACACTCAGCAGCCATTAGAAGTCAGTGTCCATCACACTAATCTGCATAATTCCTTGATACTAATCCAATTTAAACTATGATTTATTTAAGGAATAATAGATAATGAGAAAAAAGAATTAGGGATTTGATACTTGGTCTACCCATGATTAGGACGTCAGCAGGCCTTGCAATAGCACTAGGTATGTCCTATTTTCTCCATCCATGTTTGAGTCTATAGTATATTGTGCCAATTTCATTTAATTGACATCACAAATTTCGCTGAAGTACATAATATTAAATCAATACACCGACTTTTAAATAGGGTCAATGTTTTTAATGCCTTAAGACCCACTTGTAGCACCTAAGTGACCCATTTTTGGTCAAAACGTTATGGCAATATATCTAAATTTAGGATCAGTAATTTGGTAAGCAAACTTAACATAGTACATAAAGAAGTTTTGTGGAAAACTTATATACTGTATTATTCTAATAAATGAGAAGAATCAGGGATCCATTAATTAAATGATTCTATCAGAATCTTTGAATTCTTGAGGGGTTTTTAATTTAAGATAACCAACAAAATTTTAAATTCCCCCCAATTAACTGTATATAAACCCTGATATTTCCACTTTTTCAGCAATGTATGTTAGAAGCTCAGCCTCAGTTTATCACAGTTATATTGGGTATTTTATACCAACAAACAGCGTCTGATTTTGCATCTGTCTAGTGAAATTAGGCTTTAGCTGGTCTTAGGCTCCATGAGAAATTTGGAGCTAAGTCAGTTTATCCCTTCACTTAATGAAGCCACTTTAAATTGCCTTCATACTTTTTCAAAAGAGAAGAAAGGCTTTGTACATAGTTCAGTTAGTCATTTGACAATTGCACTGGCTATGAACTGCATTATTGGTCTTTTTTGGCGTCTATTGTAGATTCATTAAGCTATATTCACAATTTCAAAGATCCAAACTTCTTTTTGAGGCCTCTATTTTGGGTTGGAGACATTTCGAATTAAGTAATTTTTGTGCTTAACTATCTTATGCCGCCTTGTTATATACAGCATAATTAGTTTTATTAAAGACCCCTCATGGAGCCTATGGAGTAAGCCAGGGACTGATCAAATTTCTTTTTTGATGTATTTTCTAAGCTTGGAGGAGGACACCTCTATCAGAGTTCAGGTTATCACAGGGCCAAAGCGTTTGTGGAAGAAGTCATGTATTTCTGGCTAGTTACTCTTGAAAATTGGCCTGACAATCCTCTTTGATGGGTTTGAATACACATGATATGCACAACGCCCAGATCCATTCAGCTATGAGGCTGCTTTCCAGGCCATCCATATTAAAATGTGGGGGAAATATATCCAAATTGTACTAGCTCAGCCACCTCATGTGGATTCCACATGAGCAAATGCCATATGAGCATTTTCTTCGTGATCTACCCATTTATTAGTGGTTTTGGTTTGAGGTATATTGTGTACATCTTGCTATTAATGAGGTTTATACATATAGGACCAACTTTCTGGGCAATTTTTATCATCCTTAGCATATGACATCCGCCATTTGTGTCTTAGATTAAATTATAGTCAACAGTTTTGTTCCTCCCCTCCCCCTTGTTTGATGGGATAACACATTACCTTTACCCACCGCATATGTCTCTATGTATTTACAGCCTTTTTCTTAATTTCCCAGAGTCTGAACTGATTAGATTTGGGACAAACTTCCAAGGGATCAGAGACCAATTAACTTTTCTCCTCAGGCGAGTAATAAAATCTTATTTTAATTTAATTAAGAATAGAACTTTAGTTTTTTGCTTTTTTCTATATATATATTTTCTCTTTATCTACATATATCTTTTATATCTTTTCTTTTTTTTATTGTTTTATTATTTAACTGAGTTAAGCTGACCAGGGGATGGGAAATACCAAAATACATAATGGGATAGGAGAAGGTGAAGTGTAATTAGGCACCCTAGAGTAGACGAGCTACCCCTGTTGCCAACTGATACCAACAGGTATGGGGGGTTGAGTGCGCTACTCTGAGGGGGTTTCCCTGTTATGGAGCAGGTGTGGAGAAAGGGGCCCGTGTGCAGAAACCAAAATGGGAACAATGACTCTACAGACTATAAAGCCTCAGCTTCATGTATCCATAAAGTCCTGGCTTGGAAGTGTTCCAATAGGTGAACGTGGATTATGCTGATTATCCCACGGATAGTTGGTACAGTTCCCTTAAAACCATCCAAAGCTATGGTGTGGATTGCCTATTTACTATGGTTACCATTAGGAACGGAGGGTAGGCGTTATTGGGGATTCCAGTTGGAGCGCTAGAAGGCTCCTGGAGATTGATAATTCCTGGTTATGTTGGATCCTTAGCAGGCTCCAACTTCCTGCCATATGGCTCTAAATGGGGGCATGCTTCAAGGCGGTGGTGTAGGGTGCCATCCCCTCCACACACTGTGCACTCTTCGTGGAGAGAGTTGGATAATCTGCTGCTTTGTAGGCTCTTCTGAGGCAACGCCATGTGTTAGCTCTTACCCTTGGTTGGAGGAGCGGATGATGTGTTAGCCTCCATATTGTCTTCTGTGTTGTGTGATCATATGGGATGTCTAAAGCATCCAGGCTGCTTATTCTTGCTATGACTGGGGCCACGTCCTATGTGTCCCTCTGAGGATTGTCCTCTGGGTTTCTTAGTGTTCAGTGGTCTCTGATCTTGCCCCTTTCCTGACTAGTGCCTGTGAGTGTGATGGACTACCCCATGAGCAAAATGATGCATAGGAGGCGTTTGAAGTGTGGGGGATTTCTATGAGGTCAAGCTGCATTGGGGTGGTTTGAAAGATATGTGAGCAGGCTGGACGAGTTGTGTGAGTTAAATAGTTTTAGCGCCGGTACAAAGTTGGTCCTCGCTGCTCTGGACCAGTGTTGTTGCAAGAGGTCTGGGGCTAGTATTTCCTTTATCTAGGTGCCCAGTATACAGTTGGCGTGGACCTCAAATCTATTAGGCCCATGCCTACACTGGAGCATGGGCCAAAGAGTGTTTCCACCCATACAGGTGGCCGGGTCCTGGGCCACACCCAGACCTGGATAAGTGCACAGATTGAGGACCTGAAAGTAGGTGAGAAGGATATTGCGTATGCAAAGAACCACAGCATTGGGAGGATGGTTGAGTTGGCAACTGATACTTGCCCTGTTAGTCCTGGGGATCTTCTGTCAAGGGAGGTGATGCAATTAGACATCCTCTGTAGTAGGTTGTTCTCCATTGTCTCGTTGGCGTACCCCCTGTCTCCAGTCATACCCCAAGGTGGCGGACAGGGTTGGTTAGAGGAGGTGATGAAAAGGGAAGGATGAGGGGGCTGTTCCTTCATAAGGGGCTGTGAGGTTTGGGTGTTGTAGCCCATTTGTTGCTGTACTTGCCTAAGAGGATTATTTTCGTTTTCATTTTATTGAGTGACGCATTGCTCACAATGGCATTTTTTTAATGTGCGTTCCAGTTGGAGGGCATCATTACTGTTAGCTATACCAGTTACATAGTCATCTGCAAAAGCTACTATCATGACTGGTGGCTGGCCTTGTGCGGTTATGCCCATAAAAAACGAGTCAGCAATGCAAAGGAGTGGATCAAAGCTGAAATTATACAGCAGCGGGCTGAGGGGGTCCCCTTGTTTGAGACCTCTAAGTGGTGTGATCCTGTTAGTTAGTATTCCAGGGCTGCATACAGCTATGGATGATGATCTGTAAGGAGCATCGCCCAGTTTATAAACTTTGATGGGAGTTTGAAGGCGCTCAGGCATTTTATCAGGTATGGCCAGCTAATGTGGTTATATGCCTTCTCCTGGTCTAGAAATACAGGGGCTCCAGTTGCTTTGGACTGACATATGTTGGCGACGAAGTGTATATTGGTCCATATTGAACGCCCTGTATGAGCTCAAACTGATTAAGTGACAGGATATTAGAGACTATTGTACCTAATCTAGTTGCTAAAATTCTTCTAAGTAGTTTTGTATCACTGTTAGAGAGTGCAATTGGGCGCCAGTGGCCAGGCCAGATTTGTCACTTTTCTTGAACAGGGTTATGACATGATTCATGGCCACCAGGTAGGAGGCGTGTTTCCAGTAAACACTGGTTCATTGATGCTAAAAGGAGGGGGGCGATTTCTTTGAAATATTTTTTGTAAAGTTTATAAGGTATCCCATCTGGCTCCGGGCATTTCCTATGTGGTTCACCGCGGACTGTGTCCCAGAGCTTTTCAGGTGTTTTATGCTTAGGAGGTTGTATAATGGCGGTGTGCTTTGTATTCTGGCGGCGTGCCTGAAATCTTTAATTTTTTGGGGGCTTGTTGGGGTGTTAAAAGATAGTTTGGTGTAGTAGCAGTGTACTCCCGTTTTGACCTCTGCTGGGTCAGTTGCCATGGTGCCGTCTTCTTTGCAGATCTGTATGCATGCAGGCTGGTTGCCGCAGGAGTGGGTTTGATAGAAAAAGTACGTCAAACAGGTTTTTCTTCTTTTATGAACTTACCTTTTCTTGATACTTTGATTCTGTGCTGGTGTTCAGAAATGAGGTAGTTTAGATGGGCTGATATTTCCGCCCATTTGTGCCCCCAGTTGGGGCTGTAGCTGGACTTTGGGGCTTTGAGCTCGAGGTGGTCCAGTTCTGCTAAGGTGCGCCTGATTGTGGCTTTGTCAGAAGATTACTTAAGTGAGGCGATGTGATGAGTTTTATTTATTAGTTCAGTTTTGAAATTGCTCAGGTTTTAATGAGATCTGATATGAACGGGGTTGTGAATTCTGGGTTCATGGCCTCATGTTTGACCCATTTGGATATTTAAGACAATTTTATGTTTTCTGGGTGTAGCTTCCTCCAGGTTGACGCCTGTGTGGAATTTTGGGTTGATGAAAGCTGCACCAAAATGAGTTGGTGTTTAGAAATTATTTATTTGTTGCAAAGTTAGAGATGTTTGAGTGGTAGAGTTTCAGTGCAAGAGTGTTTGTTGATGCAGTTCATTGAGATGAGCATTACCTCACGTATGATAGGGCGGGTCATGTTGGGAAGGAGTGGTGATCCAGGGGGAGGGTATCATGTAGGCCTAGGGATGCTTCATTGCACGGAACTCAATGTGCCCCGGTGGGTATCCCATGAGATTAGGTCATCAGTCTGTGTTGTGGTTATACCAGCATTTGAAGTCGCCCAGTAGGATAGTATCTGGTGCGAGGGCGAGTATTGAGATGGTTTTGAGTAATTGTTTCCTCTCAGCTGTGGTGCACAGTGCACAGATGCTTGCTATCAAAATCTTGTCTTCTTGGTTTACAACAGTTGCAACCAGGATGCGACCATGGAGATATGAGGAGGAGTTTGTGATTGTTAGTTTTTTGTAATTTCTAACGACCAAACCACAGTTTGTTGTCCATACTGATAGGTATGGTGAGACTTTGGTTGACTAAGATCCCTATTCCTCCTGTAGACAGTGGGTTTCTTGGATGGGCAAGGTATCTACAGTGGGTTTTTTCAGGAAGTACAGCTTTTTGGCTTGGGATGCATGAGCCCTGACTCCCACGATGCTTAGCATCCCTATTGTCACTGAGGTGCCCGTGGCGCCTCTGGAGCAGTTGGGAGAGCCAACCGGCCTACACCCAACACCCTTATTGCTAGCCCTGCTTCATATTATTGGGCTAGTATATTTCATGGCATCATCAAATTCCATAGCTTGTGTCAATTTCTCGCAGATATTGTGGTTTTTGGAATTTGCAGCAGATTCTCCAACTCGTGATTCATGGTGGGGTTGGTGTGGTGCGCTGAATTGTTTCTGTAATTTAAGGTGCAAATTTGAAGAATTGTGACCCGCTTTTTCGCCCATAAGGGCCTTCAAATTGTTCTGATAAGTTATTTTGATTAATATTATTTGGCAATTCAGTCGCATTGTTGAGCAAATTTTCCTTTTGGGCGTACTGCTATGATTGGGTGACTCAGATAAATTCCTCTGTGTCCTCCTCAGCTTGGGCAGTATGTTCTGATTGGTTGGCTAGGCTGATTTCCTCAATGTCTTCCTGAATTTTGCCTGGGTCGATGGCAGAGGCCACAAGTGATGCAGCCTTGGCCACTTCCCGCTTGTGGGCCTTCTGCAGCATTTTGCATGCTTTGGGTGTTACTGGGTCTATGATGAGGTAGTGCCCATCCTCTCCCCATTGGAAGGCGTGGTTGGCATCAATCATTTTACCAAAGTCTACGTCGTTTTTGTCCATGGCGCCTTTGCAGAATTCTGGGGCCATGATGCCCTCCTTCACAGGGCATGCATGTTCCTTGTGCCCCAATGAAGTGCAGTGGGTGCAGATAGGTGGTTCATGTTCCGGTGTGATGCAGAATAGCTCAGACACTTTCCCATCTGGGAGGTGAAACTGCGCTGCACAAGGGATTCTTGTGAGTTCTGTGGCCACCTCAGGGTTGGGTGGATCATGGCGATTGCCTTTTCTGTGCACAGGTTCAGCGTAAGTTGAAACCGTTGTAATTCTAGTTTTTTAATATCTCCATAGTGTTTAAGTCCATCTCAGAGCTCCTCCTTGATTTGCTTGTGGGGGAGGTTGATGGGGAGCGAGTCAAAGAGATGCACGAAGTGTTCACTTTATTCCACCTGGTATGCACAGTGCACACAATTCGTTTGTCCTTTGGGAGGACAGCTTCAATGCATACTTTTGTGGTGGTGTCTGCATCTTCTTCAGTCTCAAAGCCAAAATGACACAGCCACATGGGACCATTTCCATGTTAACGTACACTGGGTAGGGGAAGAAGGTGGCTTGTGCATCGCACACTTTCTTCACAGAGTTGATGACTCAACCCCTAGGTAGAGTCAGAGCCTGTGATCTACCTTCAAAAGGGGTTGGTTATACTGGATTTCCATGTACTGGTTATTCTTCATGGTGAACTCCACAAATCCTGGCAGTGCATCAGTTTGTGATTTTTTGGTGGCCATGTTTCCAGTCCCCCTCCAGGGGGTTTCTTGCCTTTCAGTGCACCGTTTTGTCCATTTCCTGTTACAGCGTTCACCAAGTTTAATGGGTTTTTGTTGAATATGCCCATCTCTCCTGTGTGATTACAAAAATTGCTGTTTGAATTAAATTGTAGTAACTAATGTTTATTGTTACAGGAAAGAAAAAGTTTTTTTATTGTTAAAATCATTATTTTTATTTTTATTATTGATCAAATATCTGATAATTATTGAATTGGCTTGGATACGTTATATATGGCAAGGCTTTCCTCTTTTATCATATAATTGGGATTGGATGTTTTATATGACCTCGAATAGGCCTACCCAAATACAAAGAAACTTCTTTAATTGGCCTGATCCATGGGTATTGAAGAACATGACTTATCGCCTACTTCATATTTTGCCAACTCATAGCAGTTTTTTATAACGTTTTTGTGTTGGGGCTTTTTCAAGGCAAATTTGTTTTCAAAAGCCTAATCTTACAACTTAAAGAATGTGTATGCAAACTTCTTGAGATACTGAGGATAATTTTCCCTTGATACTCAAAATTGAGCATAGAAAATGCACTAGGATAGGATGCCGTCCATATATTACATGGAAGTTAGATATCCTGGAGATAGAATGGTAGTAAATAGTGTAGGAAAACATGTCTATCCCTAGGTAAGTGTCACAATTGGAAAAATTGCCTAACTTTAATTTCCAGATAATATTCATCAGCATTCCGTTTAACACTTAACAACAAACATTGGTTTTAAGATGATAGGAAGAGGGCAAACCTATCAATCTTTAACTGGTCGAGCTTACTAAGAACTTGGGCGGTCAAATTACTACCATTCTCTGTCAATATGAATTGTGGACAACCGTGCTTGTGAAAGGCATTCTCACATATAAACTTGATGGTAGTTAAGGCCCCTATTTTTTGTATAGCCTTGGATCTGACTCACTTGGTCAAATGATTGATAGACACTTACATAAACTTGTCCCCTGTATTACTAGTAGGAAGGGGCTCAATAACGTTAATCATAATGGTGTGCCATGTATACTTAGGCCAAATAAGAAGATTGAAGTGTTTTTGGAATATAATCTCACCTTGGCACTCTGCGCAGCGCTCCAGAGTTTCCTGGATGTTATAAAACATTGACTTCCGGTATTAATAATGCTTCAAGTGCTCCTTTGTCTTCTTAAACCCATCATATCCTATGGCCTTACGCGCGGCCGTTTATGATGTCCATTCAGGCTGATGGTCTCATTAAAAGTATGCCTTATGACTTCTACAATCTTGTAAAGTTACTGTTTTTGATTAAATGTCCTGTCTTATCACTAAAAGAAAGTGTTGAACTGTCTCAGACTTGCCTTGACATTACTAGGCTGATCATCTTCTGGTACAGTTCATTAGCGGCATGACTAAGTCTAGCAACAATGGGTAAATGGTATAGGAAATCTACATTCTGATGCTTCACCCATCTCTTAATGTCATTTTATAGCTTGAGGAACATGTTAAAATTCACTTCTTGTCAAGTTATGGCAAATTTAGTTGTTTAAAGTAATCTCAGCTCAACTTTGTAGTGGATGATGCTACATTTCAACTCGCACTTATCATCTTGGAGAATACTCAATCATTATTGCCCTTATGTTCAACTAGTAATGTTTAGGGTCAGGATCCTTGTCAGACCTTTTAGTAATGGATGAGTATTAGAATGTTTTTATATGATTCAGTATCATTCCTCAAAGGCTCTACTCTATGATCTTGTTTTGAGATACTCAGCCTACGTGCTTTATATTGGGCTTTGTAAACTTTTCCAGAATGTGCACTGAATAATTAAACGGAACTTTCTCCAGTCTCCATTTCCCAAGGCAAGTCATGCACTGATAACTCATCACCTTGAGTATTGAGACTTCATTTATAATGTTGACGCGTCCTTTTCAATCAGTAAATGCTTGTAGAGTGATGATCTTAATGCCTTTGGTTAAGATCTCCTTATAGGAGCATATTGATGATAGATGGTTTCTTGGTTCCAACATCTCCTAAGAAGTTCAGTATTTTTGGCTTTTAACTCTGAATATAATGACCAGATTCTCAAAAATTCATTCTTGATTTGAGCATCTATTTCGTCCCTATTTTGGGACTGGAGGCAATTGTACTAGGTCTCTAGTTTTCTTGTATAAGGTTGTTAATCTAGGTTTGACATATTCATTAGTTGTATGTGATCTAATATCAGATCTTGATGATTTTTTCTGACAAAAGTGGCTTGTTCAGTCAAGTTTCTGACTGGGAAGACAAGTATTTGGTATGTACTTCCAGCTAGAAAAAGAGGCAGTTAACGACATGTACTAATTCTTAGGAGAAGCTGTTCTGTGCAAGGACTTCTGCAGCCACATTCATGACTCCCACATTAAGTTGCTCTCCAAGATTGTCCAGACCTAATACGTTCTCCGTTAAATTTTTAGTATAGGCCTCAATGGCCTTTTGGACTTCAGAAAATCCGAATTAAACTTCTTTAGTAAGTTTGTATCAATAAATTAACTCTTCCTTCTGAATGCAGAATATTTCTTTTAGCTTAATATTCTTTATTGGAAGAATCTGTTGAGTATGTTTGATGGATAACTGTACAAAGCCAAACAAGAACTCGTTTGTTGCGTTACTGTCCATTAGGAATCAGACAAGGGTTGGCATGGTCGCCTCAAAGTAATTCAAGTACGTTTCCCTCTTAAGATCCTATTCCTTTAGGTTTAGAACAGGCTAAAGTAATAATCAATCTTGGATGGTACAATCCTATTTCCATGGAATAATGTGTTCTATATCTTTTTCAAGCTTTTTAATGAAAGTTTCTTTTGGTCTTAATTAGGATACATGCCCTCATCCCGCTGTTATTATTCTAAGGAGTATGAGGTACTTTCCTCATAATTTTCTGATCAAATGGTAGTAAAATATCTTTGATATCAATATCACATACCTTCATCTTGTTATCACAATACTTTCAAGAAACTTTTGTCTGTAACTGAGCTTGTGGATTCTTATTAAATAGTGCTGTAAAGATTCAAGTGAGCGCCAGTATACAAATTTTTCAGTCATTTGTGATAAAGTTGAACAACTTAACAGGTAAGTTACAAGGTTAACGTGACATAGAAAGATTATTCTGCTTCTAAAATAGAGTTAGCTCATCTAATATTTCCTTGATATAGCCAAATGCCTTACAGTATGCTCACCATTCTGAGGTTCAAAGGGAAAAACGCAAAATAGATGAAACTTTAAGTCTCTTCAAAAATATCTTCTTTAATAATTAAAAACTTCTTCCATACATAGGCATTAATAAAATTTTGGTATTTCTTTAAAAGATGCTCTTAAAACACTCCACGTAACAACTGACAATATGAAGATGGCGTACAAAAGACATAAGATGGAGAAAGAAATACTATAGAAGAAAAAATTATATATAAGATTATATATGAGATGATAAGAAGATCTTTTATCAATTGTTCAGCGCTAGTATTTATATACTTTATAATCATCTTCTGGCCATAATCAACTATTTGATAAGCTCATCCATATCAAGCCAGCCTTCTGTTAATCATGACATAGTATATGAATATAATTTAAAGGCTAAATTGGCTGTAAATTGTCATGATAAGATAACAATTGCTTCAGCCCAATTTCAGGCAAAAAAAGTTCATATAATAAGTTGGATTTTGGGTGCATAGTGGCTAAGTAGATTTTATTGCCCCAATACCCGCCTGATTAGAGCTACGTCATATTTAAAAACATAATATAATAAATGAGGAAAAAAGAAATAGGAATTTGTACTTTATGTACTTCTAATCTGGATGACAGCATATCTCATAATAGCACTAGGTACGCCTATTTAGGATAAATGTAAGGATTCAGGGAGCTCAAAAATGGCCTTGTTAGCACTAATGGGTCCTTATCAGCCACCATAGTAACCAAGCACTTTTGTGAGTGTGGAACACCAAGTTTTTAGTTGACAAGTGGAAAACCATCTTTGCAAATGCACCAAAATGGCCTCAGCGAGTATCATGGTGCACAAAAAATAAAAGATGACAAAATGCATATGGCAGGAGGGGAAAATGATTTTGTTAAAATCAATCAACTGTTATAAAACAAAATAGCCCTGTACCCTCACTAGTAAGGGCACTAGCCTTTATATAGGGAAAGAGGTTTACGGTTTGCAACACTTTTTTGGATCCTTCAGCTCTTAATTCATTATCTTCTCTGGCTGCAGGTTTCCAAGGCTTTTGATTGGAGGGGAGGGTCAATTCATGAGTTGGCATGAGAACTGAGGTAGAGAAAGGCTAATTTGCGTGGTGGCACAAGAACTGAGGTTGGGATAGGTGATGGGGCACGCCATGATTGGCTGCCTCCCAATTTTACTTTCCTTAAATGTAAAAAATTTTCCATTTTGAGGCACGCTCCATCTTTGGAGGTCTGGCTCCTGATTAACAGTAAATTCATAAAATTATCAGAGAGTGACATCAAGAAGATAATGGAAGTGAGTTTAAAATTGGGCTCAGAATTTTCAATAATCTTTGGCAAAATCGAACTTTCATATCTGGGACTTCATTAAGCAAAGGGTATCAAAATCTTTGAAAATTTCAAATTTTCTGATAATGTGTGTGCTGTATCTGGGACACCATGAAATACTTCTGGCGATTAGTTATAGTTGAGGGATTTCTCTACACAGGAGTTTAATATTTTCCACATACCAAGTGCTAGGCAGGAGGGGGATTGTAGTGACACATTATAGGATATTTCTTAGATTTTAAATTGTCTTTTCTACTTGAAAAGGGGTAGAAGACACTCCCTGTCTTCTTACCCTTAGTGGAATGATTTACAATATCCATGTATAATTGCATATTGTGCCAGTTTCATCTGATTGGCGCCATAATTTATCCTCAGTGTTTATTTTTAAATTAATAAATGATCTATAGTAGGGTTCAATTTAGTTATTGACATAAGACCCATTTGTTGCATCCAAGTAAGTCCAGATTGAGCATCAATCATTATGGTATTATGCCTAATTTTAGGACCACTAATTGTGTAAAAAGATAATCTAGTACATAAAGAAGTTCTGAATTAGTTATTAATTTATGGTATAAATGTGGGAAATATCAAGGTGTCCATAAATTTACTAACATATCAGAATTGATGATTTTCTAAAAAAGTTTGCTACCTGAGTCAATTTTTTTCAAATTCTAGCAGATTATAAGATGTAACTTTCTAATAAGAATTGCATAGATTGATACTCCTTAAAGTATTGAGTGCAATGATGTCCTGCGGTACCATATTTAGCTATTTGGGGTATATTAGAAACAACCCTAAATTTTTAATTAATGATTTTTTTAGATAACGTTACCAGGGGACCCAGTGTCCACTATAGCGAGAACATTGACACCATATACCTACACTTTAATGTGGGGTTGTTTTATTTAACCGAGGTAAGCTGACCAGGGGACATACATTACCAAATATATTTGAAACTAAGAGAATAACTAAGAAATATAAAAATTGGGCACCCCAGGGTATTCGAGTTACCCCTGTTGCCAGCGGGACTGCCAGGTATGGGGGGTTAGTGCACTACTCCAAGGGGGTTTCCCCTGCTATGGAGCAGGTGTGAAGGAAAGGGTCTGTGTGGAGGAACCAGAGTGGGAATTGTGATTCTATGAGCGCTTTTTGTCTTGGTCTCATATATCCATAGAGCCAGGCTTGGAAGTGCTCTAGTAAGTGGACATGGAATCTGTTAATAATCCCATGAATGGTTAGGACCGTGCCCTTGAACGCATCTAATGCAATTGTGTGTATTGTCCACATTGCAATGGGTATTATTAGGGAGCGGAGTGTAGATGGGATTGGTGACTCGATCTGGAGTGCGAAGATACTCTTTGATATTGAGAATTCCTGTTCGTTTTGAATCTTGAGCAGGCGTGCGACTTCCTGCCATATAGCTTTGGTTGGGGGGCATGTTTCTAGGCGGTGATGTAGGGATCCCTCCCCCCTCCACATACTGCACATGTTTTGTGGAGGGAGTTAGAATGGTCCACCATCCTATAGGTCCTTCTCAGACAGCGCCAAGCGTTTGCTCTTATCCTTGGCTGTAGGAGTGGGTGGTGAGTCATTTTCCACATTGCCTTCTGTGTGGTTAAATCATAGGGAATGTCCAACATATCTAGGTATTCTATCCCTAGCTATGCTTGGGGCTGTTGCGAGCATATCCCTATGGGGGTGATTTCTGGGTTTCTTAATTTGAATTGGGGGCTGGGTCGTCCCCTTCCCTGTATAGTACCCATGTTCTCTATGGTCCATCCCATACGGCAGATAGTTCAGAGGATATGTTTGAAATGAGGGGAGGTTCCATGTGGACCCGTTGCAGTAGGGTGCTTGGCAAGGTATGAAAGTAGTCTGGGTGGACTATGTGGGTTAGTTAATTTGAGCGCCTGTGTAAAGTTAGTCCTTGCTGCTCTGGACCAATGTTGTTGCAGGAGGTCTGGAGCAAGGATTTCCTTTATCCAGGTACCTAGGATGTGATTGGCATGGCTCTCAAAATCTATTAGTCCCATGCCTCCGCTTGAGCGTGGGCCAAATAGTGTTTCCATCCGTATAGGAGGGTGAGAGCCAGGCCACAGCCAGCCCTGGATAAGCGCGCGAATTGAGGTTATAAAGGTAGGTGAGAAGGCTATCGCATGGGCCTGGTACCACAGTATTGGGAGGATGAGCAAGTTAGTAACTGTAACTCGTCCTGTTAGTCCTGAGGCTCTTCCCTTGATGGAGGCAACGCGTTTGGAACCCGTTGTAACAGGTTACTTTCCATTGTCTCATTAGCATATCCCCCTGATTCTAGCCAGATTCCAAGGTGTCAGACAGGAGTGGTGGTGGGAGGTGTTGCAAAGGGGCCAATATAATTGGGTTTTTCTTCGAGTGTTGGTGTGAGGTTCTGATGTTGTGGCCCAATTGTTTGTGTATTTGCCTAAGAGGATGATTTCTGTCTTCCTTTTGTTGAGCGATGCATTGCTCACCTTGGAGTATTCCTCTAGAGTGTGTTCCAGCTGTCGAATCTTCATTGTTTGCTATACCTGCTACGCAGTCATCTGCAAAGGCCAGTATTTTGACTGTTGGTTGTCCTTGTGCGGTTATCCCCATGAGACGTGAGTCAGTTACTCGGAGGAGCAGGTCAAAGCTGAAATTGTATAGCAGTGGGCTGAGAATCCCCTTGTTTGAGCCCTCTGTGTGGTTTAATCTTGTTTGTTAGGAATCCAGGGCCGCATACAGCCATAGTTGCAGATACTGTTAGGAGCATCGCCCATTTTATGAATCTTGGTGGGAGTTTGAAGGCATGTAGACATTCTTTTAGGTATGGCCAGCTAACATGGTCATACGCCTTTTCCTAGATCCAAGATGACCAGGGCACCAGTTGCTTTGGATTGGAAAATATTTGCAACAGGGTGAATGTTGTTCCATATTGAACGCCTTGGTATAAACCCAAACTGGTTGGGTGAATGGGACGTCAGATGCAATTGCGCCTAATCTAGCTGCTAGAATTTTTGTGTCAGTGTTGGAGAGTGCAATTGGGCGCCAGTTGGCCAGGTCCAACTTGTCACCCCTTTTTATACAAGGTTATAGCGTAGGATTCATGGCCTCTAGTAATAGGCGTGTTTCTAATAAGCTCTGGTTCATAGACGCCAATAGGAGGGGGGCAATTTGTTGAAAATATTTTTTGTAAAATTCGTTGGGTATCCCATCAAGCCCTGGGCATTTCCTACGTGGTGCACCGCGAATTGTTTCCCAAAGCTCCTCCCGTGTGATAAGGGATGGTATATTGTAATTTGGTGGTGTACTTTGTATCTTGGCAGTTTGAATAAATTCTTTAATTTTTTGTGGATCTGTTGGCATATCGCAATATAATTTGGTGTAATAGCGGTGTACTTCCGCCTTGGCCTCCTCAGGGTCAGTTGCCACAGTGCCGTTGGTCTTGTGGACCTGTGTGCACGTGGGCTGGTTTCCACAGGAGTGGAATTGGCGGAAAAAGTATGTTGAACAGGTTTCGCCTTCCTTTATGAACTTACCTTTGTTCATTACTTTGATTCTGTGTTGGTGTTCAAAGGTGAGATTGTTAAGTCAGGCTGAAATTTCTGCCCATTTGTGTCCCCAATTAGGGCTATAGCCAGATCTCAGAGTATTTATTTCCAGGTGGTCTAGTTCTGCCAAGGTACGCTTGATTGTGGCTGTTTCCGCGGTGTACTTGTGTGATGCAATATGTCAGTTTTTGTTGAAAAATTCTTTTTTGAAATTTTCCCATGTTCCGATGGGATCTGAAGTGAATGGGGCTGTGAATTCTGGGTTTGTAGCCTTGTCTTCAACCCAGTCAGATATCTCAGGCAATCTTATATTTTCTGGGTGAAGCTTTCTCCAAGGCAACACCTGTGTGTGGGATTGGGTTGGCGCTAACTGCACCATAACTAATTGGTGATCAGAAAAATTGATCTTTTTTGTTGTAAATTTAGAGATTCTTGAGTGGTGGGATTGTGGGATGAGGATGTGGTCAATACGACTCATTGATATGAGCAGTCCCTCACATATGTTGGATCTTGTCATATGGGGAAGGATTGGTGAATTGGGAGGAAGAGCATCCTGTAAGCCAAGAGATGCCTTCATTGTGCGGTATTCAATGTGTCCAGGTGGGTATCCCATGGGATTAGGCCATCGATCTGTATTGGGGTTATCCCAGCAGTTGAAATCGCCTAACATGATGATATCTGGAGGGAGGGTGAGGGTAGAAATGTTTTCAAAAAATTGTTTTCTCTCAGTTGCAGTGCACGGTGCATAAACACATGCTAACAATATTATTTCATCTTGGCATGTGATTGTTGCTACCAGGACTCAACCGTGCAAGTGTGATGATGAATTTGTAATTTTAAATTTTTTGTTGTTTTGGACTATCACCCCACAGTGAGATGTCCATACTGATTGTGATGGTGCGACCCTGGTTGACCAGGATTCTTCTTCCCCTTGTAGGCAGTGGGTTTCTTGGATGGCCAAGATGTCTACAAGGGTTTTTGGGAATGCCAGCTTTTTGGTTTGGGACATATGAGCCCTGGCTCCCGCGATATTTAATGTCCCTATTGATACTGAGGTGCCTGCGGCGCTCAGGAGCGATTGGGAGGACCCTCTGGTCCTATCCCACACGGCTCATTTTGGCCATGCTCCACGTCTGTACTCCAACTCTTTCACTGCCATTGTTGGTTCCCTTAATCTGACCCAATGATTCAAGGGAATTGCAGTTTTGCATTTGCATCAACTTTTCCTGCACAGGTCTCATGTTGATTTGCTGCAGGTTGTTGATTGGATTTTATATTTTTGAGGTTCAACTTTGTTGCATTGTGCACCGCATTTTCACCCAAATTGCGGTTGCATTGTTCCTCAGTATGTGCATGACTGATGACGCTTTGTGGCTCATTCTGGTTACTGTAAAAATTTTTGACCTGGGCATATTGTTCTGATTGGTTGGTTCAGTAAATATCTGAAATATCCTCCTGAATTTGTCCGTGGTTAATGGCAGATTCCGCGTGTGCCGCCGCTTCAGCTGCTGCTCTCTTGTGAGCTTTTTGTGCTGCTTTACATTGTTTGCATGTAACTGGGTCCACGATGGAGTATAGTCCATCTTCACCCCAGCGGAATGGGTGGTGGCCATCAGTCATTTTGGCGAAGTTTTCATTATCTTGTCCATAGCTTCTTCACAAAAATCATTTTCCTTTAAGCCCTCTTTTACAGGGCATGCATGTTCCTTGTGGCCCAGTGAGCCACAGTGGTTGCAAATGGGTGGTGCGCGTTCGGTGTAACTTGGAATGCAGCTGACTCCCCATCTGCAAAGTGAAATTCTGCTGCGCGGGGAATTCTGGATAAATCCTCTTTCACTTCTGGGAAGGGGTTGATTACAGCGATAGCTTTGCCCGTGCACAGGTCGGGCATTAAGTGGCTGTAATTCAAGTTGTTGGATTTCTCCATAGGCCACAAGACCTTTGTGGAGCTCCTCCTCGATTTCACCTTATGAGGAAGGTTGGTGGGGAGCGAGTCAAAGGAGATGAACAAAGTTTTTGCTTTTGTTCCATCTGGTGCGCGCGGTGCGCACAATTTTTGCCCTCAGGGAGGGCAATTTCCACGCAGAATTTTGCTGCAGCATCAGCTTCATCGGCTGTTTTAAAACCAATATTGATCCAGCCACGGCCCATGTTGTTGGTGGCTACGTACACCGCGTGAGGGAAAAGTGAGGGCTGTGCCTCAAATGTTTTCTCCCACAGGGTTGGTGACTCATCCCCAAGGAAGAGTCTGATCCCGTGTTCCACCTTTGACAAAGGTTGGTTGAATTGAATGTACATGTATTGCGCGTGCTTTACAGTAAATACCATAAACCCAGATAGTGTCTGAGTTTGCGATTTCTTTGCAGATTGGGTTTCTGGTCCCCCTCCAGGGCGTTTCTTGCCCTTAGTTGCACCATTAAGCGCACCGCTTGCCGCGACGCTCGCCCATGTTGTATTTTTTTGTTATTAAAGTCGCCCATCTTTCCTGTGCGTGATTATCCAAATTTGCTGTTCGAATCAAATCATAGTAACTAAAGTGGTTGTTATGAGAAAGAAAAGCTTTTAATGTGGGGTTATAATACTTTGAAATTGTGAAGGCAAAGTCATAAAGGAGGATTTCATCTGAGTGAATTAAGAGCAGATGAAGAACAAGATTGGTTGAATCACTAATCTTATATATAATTTTTAAATCTTTAAATTTATTGTGGGGAAGGCCAACCATGGGATGGACACTTCCAAAATTGAATCGACCAAGACAAAACT